>OY740810.1:20127111-20258917 GCA_963514005.1 Raja brachyura | reverse complement strand
GGGGAGAGGAGGGGGGGGAGAGGAGGGGGGGAGAGAGGAGGGGGGGAGAGGAGGGGGGGAGAGAGGAGGGGGGGAGAGGAGGGGGGGAGAGGAGGGGGGGGAGGAGGGAGGGTGGGGGGGAGAGGAGGGGGGGAGAGGAGGGGGGGAGAGGAGGGGGGGGAGAGGAGGGGGGGGGAGGAGGGGGGGGGAGAGGGGGGGGAGAGGAGGGGGGGGAGAGGAGGGGGGGGAGAGGGGGGAGAGGAGGGGGGTCGTGCTGGTCGCCGCAGAAGCAGCCCACGAGTTGCTCAACACACTGCGCCCCTTCAGCTTTTTAATTCTCCTTTTATTGACAAAGGATTCCAGAAGGTGCGGTTTTTACGATTTTTAAACCTTCATAACTTTGGTACTATTTCACCGATCGGCACAAAACTTATTTGACTTGCAGCAGAGGAGAATGGTAAGTAAGGTGGTGAAAAATCGTAGCGCTATGGGGGATCGTTTTTGTGCAAATTTAATTATAATGCAGACCGGAAGTGGTCAAGATGAGAATTTTAGTATTAGTACAGATAGATAGATATTGAACCTCACACAAGTAATACAATCTTACTGGACCAAAGAACACTGTGTTTCGTGACTATTGCTAAGATATAACTTTCAGGAAATTCTGTTGTAAACCTAGTATTGATGAGCTCCACCAGGCTAAGAGGGACAGGCACTCAGTACCACTTGCTTTAAAAATCCAAGTGAGCGCAGGTGAAAGATGAAAAATAAGTCACAGATGTAATTAGATCATTTCCATTAGATTAACATCTCAATGAACAAAAATCAAATATGGTAAAGTTAATTGCCTGAACATTTCACAAGCTAAATATTTACATTAAAATTCCTGTTAAGAAGATTAAGTTTGTTTGACTAAATTTTAATTAGTGCAAACTAAAATCTCACAGGGCTTAAAGGGCCTGTCCCACTTGGCCATCATTTGCGCGTCACGCAGATGGCACGCAAAGATTTTGTACATCACAAAATCCTGGGACACCGCGCGTCACTGCCCATGTCACCACGCACCATGCGCGGGTAAGGCGCACCATGCGTGCATCACGTGCGTGTCACGACGCGTGCGTCGTGCATTGCGATGCAAGAATTATGTTGTGTAAATTACGGGCAAATAACAGCCAAGTGGGACAGGCCCTTAAGTTCCTCTTTGCTAACTATCAACTGGAAGGACACACATGCTTGTTAAATGAGTGCAGGTTCATTATAATTCTTGTCTAATCTACAAATTCAGTTAATTAGTCTCCTGTATTCAAAAACATTTATGTGGTTATCTTTTTAAATCTACTAGATTAGATGGGACACCTTGGATGGCATGGATGGTTTGCGCCAAAGAGCCTGTTTCCATGCTGGTTTGACTCTGATATTGTGTTTAGCTGGGCATGAATGGCACTGGGTCCTCATGTGCAGCTCATATTTTGCATTTTGAATAATTTTTCCACACTGTTATCAGACTGGTGTATTCCTGATCTCCCAAACTACTTTGCTGCGGTCCTTGAACATTTCTTAACCTGCACTTTCTCTGTAGTGTAACACTATATGTTGTACTCTTTCCCTTTGCTTTTTGTGCCTTTGTATGGTTTGATTACAATCAAGGTGGAGGTGTATGATATGATTTACCTAAATAGCCTGCAAAGCAAAGCTTTTCCATTCTATCTCCTACATATGACAGCAATAAACTAATAACAATTCTATTCACCAGGTTTATGCTTTCCCAGGATAGAGGATGAGTTGCTTCCACTCCAGATCTCAGGAGTGCAACATACATATGCATATATTATTTTTGTCTGCACAAAACTTTAACTCCAGCTACATCACAGAAATGGCTCAGCAACATTTGATTCAAGAAAGCAAGCGCAAAGCATTTAGAGAACAGGTGTATACAAGGATGTCACACAGATGCAAGATGATCACACACAAACACACTTAACCTACACTGACAGACACAAGGCTACGGACAACCAACCTCACCCATACCCTAATTCCTTGGATTCATTACCATCTCCACCTTGATTCCCTTACCTTGAGTAACCTCATCTTTGTGAGCTTTGTTAAAATTGCTTTTAATAAATTGAAGTGAAATGAACACACTCCAATCGATGATCAAATAGGCATTTTTCGAATATTCCAGCAAATCCACCCCAATGGAAGCTGACTTTCAAGGAAGGAAACTGGAAAAGAATTTGTCCCACACAACTACTTACACTTTGAATGAAAGAGAACAATCTAATTTGATTTGTCCGGCAGCATCTGTGGGGAGAAAGAGTTCATATTTCAGGTTGTAGCATCTTTGGCAGAACAATCCAAAAAGTTAACTTCAAAGTTTTGATTCCTGTTGATGGGATCTGAACTACCGTGTATTTCCAACATTTTCTGTCCTTGTTGTAAGTTGTTGCAAATGAGGAGCTCAACAAAATTATCATTAGTATGATAAAAAATGAAATTCATATAATTGAAACCTGATAAATTTGTAAGATCTGCCAACTTCTTCAGTTTGGAAGGCCTTGCAAGAAATCACCAACTACAAGAGGAAAGCCTCCCACTCTTTGGACAATCGTCAGCTGACCATCGACCTGAATTAGTTCTACTGCAGGTTTAACAAGCAGAAACATAACCCTGGTACCCCCTCCCCCCTTCCCCAACAAACACAGCCAGACCCGAGTCTGCAAAGACTGGTCCCTTCTATACTCACTCCTCCCCAATTACCACTTCACCTCGACTTAAATCAAGACTCCAGTCTGAAAAGACTGGACCCTTTCCCACCCCAACCAACACTTCACACCCACTCACAGCCCGACCTCAGTCATCAAAGACTGGACCCTTCTACACCCACTCCTCCCCATTCTCCACTTCATACACATTTAAAGCAAAACTCCAGTCTGAAAAGACTGGACCCTTTCCCACCCACCCTTCTCCAATCACCGCTTAACACCCAATTACCCATCCCCTCTGTGCTGCGTAACACCACTTCTCCATCATCAGCAATAAAAGTAGAGAAGGTGGAGAGGCTGTTCAGAAGACAGAAAAGCAGGAAATCTCCAGGACCGGACAATGTTTCCCCCTCTACCCTCAAACTCTGTGCCGAACAACTGGCACCGGTCTATCTAAAAAAAATTCAACTAGTCCCTGCAAACCTGTACCATCCCGGCCTGCTTCAAAGTCTCCACTATTGCCCCTTTACCCAAAAAAGGCAAGGATTACTGGTCTTAATAACTACAGGCCTGTCGCACTGACCTCTGTAGTCAAGAAGACCCTTGAAAGACTTGTGCTGGCCAAGCTGAAATATATCACAAACCCCCTGCTGGACCCTCTGTAGTTTGCATATCGGGCCAATAGATCTGTGGATGATGCAGTCAACCTGGGCCTGCACTTCATCCTCCAGCACCTAGACTGCCAGGGGACCTATGCGAGGATTTTGTTTGTTGATTTCAGCTCTGCATTCAACACCATTGTGCCAGGGCTACTACAATCCAAACTTACCAAGTTGACTGTGCATGAACCCCTCTGTCGGTGGATCACCAGCTTCCTGACAGACAGGAAGCAGCATGTGAGGCTGGGAAAGCACATCTCTGACCCGTAAACCGTCAGCATAGAAGCACCGCAAGGCTGCGTACTCTCCCCTCTCCTCTACACCAATGACTGCACCTCCACCTGACTCCTCTGTCAAACCTCTCAAGTTTGCGAACGACACAACCCTGATTGGACTGATCCAGGATGGGGAGGATTCTGCATACAAACAGGAAGTGACACAGAAGGCATCCTGGTGCCATCGCAACAAACTGGAGCTCAATGCAGTGGAATTGATTGTAGACTTTAGGAGAGCTCCCCCTCCCCTTACCCCACTCACAATCAACAACACCACAGTCACATCTGCGGAGTCTTTTAAGTTCCTGGGAACCATCATCTCCAAGGAACTTAAGTGGGGGGCTACCATCGACTCCACAGTCAAAAAGGCAAACAGGGGATGTACTTCCTGCGGCAGCTGAGGAAGCACAATCTGCCACAGGTAATGATCGTCCAATTCTATACGGCCATCGTAGAGTGTGTCCTCACCTTATCCATCATGGTCTGGTTTGGCTCGGCCACCAAGCATGACATCCGGAGGCTGCAGTGAATCGTCCGATCAGCTGAGAAGGTTATTGGCGGCAACCTTCCCTCCATTGACGAACTGTACACTGCAAGGGCCAGGAAGCGAGCGGGCAAGATCATCTCCGACCACTCTCACCCTGGCCACAAACTCGTTGAATCACTTCCCTCTGGAAGGCGACTCCAGACTGTCAAAGCTACCACAGCCAGACTTAAAACAGCTTTTTTCCATGAGTAGTAGCTCTACTCAACAACCAAAAATCTGTAGCGTCCTTTTGGTCTGGTATTTTATTTAATGCACATGTTTAATCAATAATGTTTTATTATTAATGTTTAATTTTTATGTATCACTCCTAACTGTCATTGTATGTCATGTTGTAATTTGCAGGCGGAGCACCAAGGCAAATTCCTTGTATGTGAATACTTGGCCAATAAACTTATTCATTCATTCAACTTGTATGCCAAGCTGTTATCTTCCAAAATTTCATACATTACTGAATTGTTTCCTAAGATTGGAACATAGCAAATATAATGTACTATTTAAAGAAGGTATTTTTAGGCAGTCCCTAGGATCGAGCATACCTTACTTCCACTCCAGCTGTAGGATGAGATCGCCAATGAGGCCAACATGGGAACAGGTACCAATTGGGATGGGTAGTTTGAGACGTAGTAAGCTCTTCCCATTGCCAATACATAGACGAGGTTCTCAATACCACCTGAAAGGTTCTTCACCATGAGCTATCATTTGGCATCAACCCCCCCCCCCCCCCCCCCCACCACCATCGAAAGGATCTACAGGACACACTGCCTCAATAAAAGTAGCTAATATTAAAGATCCACACTACCATTTTGCTTCTATCTTGTTACCATCAAGGTACACGGGTTGGGAACCGTTGCCTCCAGTTCCAAAACTGTTTCTTCCTATCAACCACCAGCCTCTTAAAACATCCTGTACAACTGTAACTACAACCCTACCCTAGCATTGACCTACCATGAACTTTCCATTAAGCTTACACTATGTACTTTGGCTTGCACTACTATGTCTGATTTACCTACAATGAATGATAATTTGTATTAATTTGTGTTACTGCATTTAAAGTGCCAGTAAAACTGCAGCAAGTAAGATTGTCATGTTTCCAGTCACGATGCAGATGACAATAAAAAATATTTGACTCTTTCTTGACTTTAGTTGGTAGTGATGATGCCAGTTTGGGATTTTGGTATTAGGCTAGAAAATGAAGTGTAGAAACAGGAACAAAAAGACAAAGTGCTGGAGTAACTCAGCAGATCAGGCAGCATATTTGAGCACAATGATAGGTGACATTTCAAGTGAAGACCCTTCTTCAGCCTGATTATAGTTGGCGGGGGAGGGGGAGGTGGAGGAAGCACTTTATTTTAACCCCTACAATCAGTCTGAAGAGGGGTTCCGACCCAAAACGTGATCTATGCATGTTCTCCCAAGATGCTGCCTGACCCACTGAGTTACTCCATCATTTTGCGTCTTATATAAATGAAGTGGCCTGACAATATCTTCATCAATATTTCTTGAGAGCATCTGGACTTTCTAAATTCTTGCTTCAGAATACATCCGTTTTTTGCGTTAGAAAAAATCTGAAAAGCTCTTATATTAGATTAACAATTAACATCCTACATTTACTCCAAGAACACCACCTGCAATCAGTATCATACAAACACTTACATGCAGCACCAGATTACTATTAAACTGAAGTGTGAAAGCACCGTAAAGGTGAAAGAACCAAGAATTATCTGTGTCCAACAGTGGATAATATCAATAACCAAGAGCACAAACAAAACTTCATCAGTGGCAGAAGGAGTACATCATTTCACAATTACCCAGCCTTCAGCCCCTCTTGCACCATCTTTCAAAAAGTGTCGTTCCACATTACTTCAAGTAGCCACCTTAGAACTCACAGAAGTAAAGTGGAACAGGTCTTCCTCTATACCAAGGGACTGCCCAAGCATATTAAACAGTAATAATACATGATACGCAAGTGCAATGACAATAATCTTAGCTACACTGAGAATCTCTCCACTTAACAAATCATACATTATTAGTTTCTTAGAACTTTACAACTTTAAGATCCAGTTTAACTATGTCAGTTAAACTTAGAACACTAGAAACAGACATAAGAAAGCATCTGTTAAGAGAAAGACCAATGTGTAAGCTCATGTTCAGGATATTTTGGATGCTAACTACATTGTTGCCTCACCAGAATGTTCTACTTTTGTTTAGTCCAATTATATCATTTCAGCTATAGAATTAATAACACAGAAAATGGGGTGGGCCATTCAGCCCATCAAGGATGCTCTGCCATTGAATACAATCATGTCTTTCTGTCTCAGTAGCATATTCCCTCTCCCTATATAGCTTGGTGACTTTTGTATCTTGAAATATATCTCCTTCTTAAATATATTACACTATTTGCCTTCAGAGATGTAAGCGGTAGAAAAGAAATTTCTCCTCTCCTCTCATTCTACCAAACTCCATTGAATACAGGTCTTTGGACCTAATTTATCTTCAAACAATAGAATCTATGATGCTAGGAATTAGCCCAATGAACCTTTGCTACAATCCTCTGGGCAAGTATATCCTCTCTTAGTAAAGACCAAAATAGCACACAAAATTCAAGATGTTATCTCACCAATGTCTAATAAATAAATCTAGGAAGACATCTGCACTAGTGCACTCAAAGGACAACATACAATTTGTATTCAGTGATTGCTGAACAAGGATCTAGGTCCATGTTCACGTTAACATTTCCTAATCTCCCACAATTTAAATAATACTCTGTCCTTATATTTTTTTCCTATTGAATTGGATAACTTCACATTTTTCTATTCAATACTGAACTGGTTATATATTTGCCCACTGACTCAACTTATCTAATTTTCCCCCAAAGCCTCTTTGGATCTTCCACACAACCCCACCCAGTTATGTCAACAACAAACTTAGAACTATTACATTTTGTTCCCCCATCCATGCATATTATGAAAGGCTAATGCCCAAGCTCTGATCCCTGTGCTAGCCACTATACACTACTTCTTCTTCTCCTGAAAAATATAATTGTTTTCCTACTTTGTTTCCTATCTGTCCCCTAATTTTCAGTCAAGAATATAACATGTGCTTTAATTTTCCATACTAGCCTTTAATGTGTAAAGTCTTCTGAAATATCTAAACACAAGACATCTACTGTTTCTCCTGGTTAAATCTTCAAAGGTTTTCAATCTTCTAGTCCATACATTTAATTATTCCCAAATTTTGGGACAAGTGGTGTCATACATGGGCGGAAATCGCGGAGGGGGATGGATGGGGTGACTGCATCCCCTCCATGTTTTGAGAGGTGGGGGACAATCCCCCCCATGTTTTGTAATCTGGATTTTGAAATTCAGTGGAAACAAATCTATTAAAAATCTCAGCTTTCCGCGAGACAGTGGGGGTGGGACTGATGATCGAAGGCGCTGATTGAATGAGAGAGACATCAATCAGCAGGCAGTTGTTGGGGGGGTAGGGAAGAGAGAGGGACATGATGATTCAGCGCGATGATCAGAGGCGGAAGTAGGGGGGTGGGACTGAGGATAGAACGCGGTGATTGGAGGAGGGAGACGTCCTGGTGGAGCAAAGATCATAGAAGGAGCTTGAATCGGCCCGTTCGCGGGGCCTTTCATCGCCAGCGCTGCTTAAAATCAGCCGCGGGATCTTTCAACGCCCCGCTGTAAAATTGCTGCGTCGAGGCGATCGAGGCTCCCGATGTTCAAGCCACCGCTGGGGGATGGAAGATCCAGCAGCCAGTTTTAAGCCACGCCGGGCTATAAAAGGCCCCGCGAACGGGCCGATTTAAGCCCCACGATTAAGGGCGGACATAGCTGCTGTTGCGGGAGTACGGAGTCGGTCACCAACCAGGTCAGCTCCCGATGTTACCGTCCACAGGGCCCATGGCCGAAGCTGTGTGCTTGCGTGCATGCGCCACCCAGAAATTGTCGTCGTACCACCCCCCGCCACCCATGTTTTGAAAGCGATTTCCGCCCCAGGAAGATGAACTAAACTGCACAGAAAAGAGTCCGTACTCAATAGAGCTCATTTATCTTAGCAAGAACAGAGGGTTCTTGCAAAACATTAAAGTACCAAAATAAGAGTAAAAACTATATATATAGTTTGATTATGGAGTCAAAATTGATCAGCATGTTAGCAAGGTATCTAGCTCTTCACAATGTTTAAATAAATAAAGCACACAAACAAATCGTTTTAGGGAAAAAAAATAATTCCCAGACAGGAGAATATATACAAATCCATCCTAAAACAAATTAGCTCACAACATTTATTTAAAGTATCCATAACATTTCACTAATTTACAAACACTGAAATTGCACTGCATCAACATAAAACTATTATCTACCTCAGACTATCCTTGATCGGACTTTGCTGGCTTTATCTTGCATTGAACATTATTCTCTTATCATGTATCTATACAGTGTAAATGGATCGAATGTAATCATGTATTGTCTTGATACTGACTGGTTCGCATGCACCAAAAGCTTTTCGCTGTACGCTTCGGGTCTCGACCCAAAATGTCACCTATTCCTTTTCTCCAGAGATGCTGTCTGACCCACTGAGTTACTCAAGCATTTTGTGCCTATTTTCAGTGTAAACCAGTATCTGCATTTCCTTCCTACACATTTTAGCTGATGTTGACATCTATTTCCTGAACATATTGTCACATGCATATAACAACTTTTCAAATAATACTTTTTTTTTAAATAAAGCTTTATTGCAAGAACAGTACACAAATTATACTTGCATTTGGCTTCCTATCCCACAGTCCTATTCATAACATCTATCTACGTTAATTAAAGACTATATTTACTCACAATGTATACTTATGTTATCTACCTTCCCCAAGTGAAATAAATCTATCAAGCAATAATGCCCCCAGGTCACAGGCACACCATGGTAACTAATGTCCATTTCCCTTGAGTAGGTGGACTGTCCCATACCTATCAGTATGGTATCTAAATTACTGCTCGCAATCCCACATTTAGAATTTCAATTATCATTGAGTTCACTAAATCTCTCACTATGTTCACTCAAATAAACATTTTACTGAAAAAATGATTGTGCATGCCTAAATTTCTCTATCAAAGGACACTGATAACACAACAGTCAAATAAGAAAACACTATGCCCAATATCACAATGAATTTAATTTATAACTACATTTAATGTATAAACTCTGCTCAACAATGCTCCAAAATATCAAAATTTAAACTTTCGAGTTTCATTTCTTCTTCACTAAAAATGCAACATTTACTGTATCCATTGAAATTACTGCAACAAATGTTCACAAAACCCAACCATTCATTCTTCAGCAGTGTACCTGAGAATAAATGCTCCTTATTCCAGAATACTTTGATTTAAACCAAATAAAATTGACAAATGTGCTTCTGGTAGCTTAAACAAAATTTCAAAAGCTGCATTAAATACACAGGTAGCAAGGAATAAAAACTAAGACACAAACTGCTGGAGGAATTCAGCAGGTCTTGAGTCTAGCAAGGAATAAAGATATTTTTAAAATTAAGAGGACAAAGGCAAAGATCAAGATGCAATAAAAACCATGGAGAATCTGATTTTAATCCAGACATTACTTAATCAGCTAACTACAATGACATGTACCAACCTTTCCCAAGAGTACAAAGCTGTGGTGAGGAAGAGTTGCTTTCAGCAAGAAAAATAAACCTTGTGCAAGCAACACTGCTTCTTCATCTGTACACCACTGATGTAGGTTTATTATTGTCACATGTACCAAAGTACACTCATCTTCCCTGCCACAAGCTTTGTCATAACTATCAACATGAGATAGAAAAGAAACAGCTACTATTTATCAATGCATCCGATATCTGCAATTAAAATGCACACCACTGAAACCAAGAATATCCTTCATTCTTATTCGCTACCTCTGACTGTACACATTGCTCTACTTAATGAATTGGAAACAATTCTAGGCCAAATGTACATCTATTCACTACTTCGCCAAAATGATAACTATTGTTTTGTCACCAGTCACAAATGCAAACAAAATGTTTAGGCTTTATAAACAGCAATATTTTGGAGGAATAAAATGTTTGTTCAACCAATGCGTTTAATGCAATAATGCACACCTTGGGTTATACCAGTCATGTATCAAAGCATCATAGGTTGTTTAAGTGCTTGGATCACAAGCTTATAAAGACAACATCTGAAATTACACCATCAAGTCAAGTTTATTCGTCACATACACATACGGGGTGTGCAGTGAAATGAAAAGTGGCAGTGCCTGCGGACTTTGTGCAAAAAACAAACAACCAACAACCTACAAACAGAAAACAACAAAAAGAATCAAATATTTCAAATGATGACAGAACAATTTCACGTGGTTATTAACATGCTGTACTGAAACCTTCAGTACATAATACTTCAGAATACTTCAGAATGCGACTCCACATCAAGCATCTTAGCCAATTTCCCCACTCACCCTCATCACCAAACCATGAAACGAGAATGGACCCTGAATCCTCCAAGAAAATAAGCTTGATGAAGCAGGCAACATACATGTGATTTACAGAGCACAATTCTAGCACGGAACAATTAAAATAAAGGAGAAACAAGGAACTATAAATGCTGGTTTACAAAATAAGACACAAAATGCTTGAGTAACTTAGTGGGTTAGGCAGAAGGAGAAAGATCCTGACCTGAAATGTCACTATTTCTTCTTCTGCCTAACCCACTAAGTTACTCCAGCATTTTGTGTCTTTAATTGAAAAGATCTGTCTGTTTACCCCCTTATTATTAGTGAACAAACATTTTATTTAATTCATGTTATTCATTTCCAGATATTTTTACTACTAGAAATTCTAATCCTCATGTTATCCTTATTCTGCATCTTTCCCAGTTCATGTCATCAAACCGCCACAAACGACACCACCTTTTTTTTTAATGCTGCCTTGTATCACTGAATAAATTTATAACTGCCAATAGCTCAATCAAACCACACAGAACGAAGAATAATAAAAACTTCAAATTTAAAGCAACTTCAAATTTAGCTTCGATGGTGATGATGAGCAAGGTCAGGCCATTTTTTTAAAATATCACTTGCACCAGTCGGGAGTAACAGAAAAAGTTAAATACAAGGCTAAAACTAGTGGACAAGACAGGTCGTGGCCATAATGAAAAGGGGTATTTTTCTCCTTGCTGTTGCCAATGGACGGTCTATTTTAACTACATTTTCTTTTGTTTTTCACGGTTCCTTATTAGCACCGAGTTGGTAACAATAAAGAGTGAGAAGGGGGGAATGTTGAGCAATTGAAATGCAAATAATTAAAGCAATGATGTGTCTAAGCAAGTCGATCGGTGTTTAGGAGTTGTTACCCCCTCCCACTGACAGCTGATGGCAGACGCAACTGCCTGGCTCCGACTGACTGACCAACACTCTTCGGTCGCATCCAATCGTCACCTCTCCCTCTCAAGGCCTAACATCAACCTGGCTCTCGCCTCAAAATTGTGGCCGATTTAAACGGCCCTGGGCGCGCTTCTCCAAGAGGATACCCGGTAGTTCCCGCCGGCCATTACTCACCCGTGGAGGCCGAGTGACCGCTCACTCCGGCAGCGAAGCGCTCGAGCACAGGAAGGGGAACAAGCACGTAGCTTTCAAAGACATTAAACGAATATCCAGTCAGTCTAACATGCTGTCACCAAACGTCCGCCACGAACGCCTTTCTCCATAGGTCCTCTGAGCGATTGCCGCGGGCGGAGAGCGAGTAACACCGTGCAATTGGATAAAAACACTGCCCGTCTCCGGCGCCCACCAACTCTGCGGAGAGCTTCCGGTGCTGCTTGGTTGCAGTGCAGGTACGTGAGAATGGAACAGTCGCGAGGCTGTCAAACCAGTCCGCTCTGCAAAAGTAGTACCGCATGTACACTTGGTGCTTTGTTCACACCGATACGTCTTTTTAAAGCTCATACCAAAAGCTTTAAATTTAAATATACTCACATTCTTTTCTCTACCGGATTGTTTTATAATCTTTATATTTAACTAGGTATGTAGGAACCAATGCTTCTGCATCACTCCACCAAGATAACCAAAGTTCCTCCCCGAGACGGCTACAATTGGTGGGATCATTGTTACTGCTGAGAAACATTGATATGGTACGTTTCTCATTTCACCCACCATCTCACTCGACTCATTACTTCAATCCTCAGCAGGTTTACGGGCTAATGGGAGACAGCTCGAAGGACAATTGTACGAGAAGCTTCCTAATTAGCTGCTACTAAAAGTTCTATCTGTTACGAAACCCGTGCATGGCCAGCAATTTTAGATGTGGTTCAATGCTTAACCGACATGTGGCGAGAAATTGTGACTACAATGTACACTCCTGAAACGTTAACGGGTTTACCAGAATTTTTTTTAAGTATAATTTATTATACATAACATGTCAAAATAATATCGCATTCAGGGGCTAAATATTTTAAATTACTTTAAATAAGGACCTGGTTGTGATCGTACACTGTACTAGGTGATATTTATGTGATCCTGAGGGAAATAAACACACGATTCGTTTTCGGGTTTATTCAAATCTATCGCCCCGTTGTCTGTTTAGCAAGGTCATTTATTATTCCTGTTCCAACTGTCCTCAAACTAAGCAACATGGTTAATAGTCTCAGAAGGCGGTTAAATGTTAACTACAGTCCCCTGGTCAAACAACCTTACAAAAAAAAATCGGAAATATTTTCCTGACAATGCAGGTAATATCCATTTTTACATATCAATTTATTGTAGAATTTAATCAATGTGATAATTACTATTTGAAATTGACGAACTTTTGGGCCATGCAGTCACAAAAGAGTTGAGCGCCTATTTACCAGTACAGAGAAAACCAGGTCAACAGAAGACTGGCCTTTTATCCTAGACGTCTAGAAATGCAAGGATCGAAGTTAAACCAAAATAAACCCGGGGGTATCGCATGGTTGAACTAAAGCACTTCGGAGCCCCATACCCAAAACCAAATTTTCATCAACTCTATCCCCCTCCCCCGCCCAATTATCGTGAGATGTAAACACCTACAACACAACTATATTCAACAAGCAAAAACTCAAAATTTATTTGCTCTATCTTTATATTCCTTGAATTTGACCTTGCTGTTTTTGATTTTTAACTCAGCACTCTGCATTTTCTTCCAAATTCACTTTAAGCCATTGTGTCCTTCCATTGATATTCTTGCAGTTAAGGAACACTAGGGAACAGGTGAACTTTGAATTTCAATAGTAGTAACAATGTTAGATTCTGATTGAATGTGAAACTTTGTATTATACTGGCCATATGTAGGATTATATTAAATTGCCCAAAATGTATTTGAACAATCTACATGAAAAATAATTTCAAAAACATTCCAATGTTGAAATAATTTCAGATATGAAGTAGAAAAGGAATTGACCACTTTAATGACTCAAAGGGAAAACAAAGGAATGGTGAATATCTAGTAAGAGGTGAGATGAGATGTAATGCCATAAGTTTGGCAGCTTATGGCGGATGTTTCTTCATGCTCAAGTAGGGTACCATTGATATACAAAAGGTGGGATCCAAGGCTACAGATACTTATTACTGGCAAGTTAAATTAAATTACAAAATATTACATATTTCAAGTACATTCTCAGTTACAACAGCATCCATCTTGAGAATATGGGATTTGTATGACATTTTGGCACTCAGATAAAATCTCATTGAATATCAGCAAGTGGAAGCAGCTTAATGACCTACTTTTTTCACACACTATTGTTTAAAATACATTAGTAATTAAAAGAACTGATTCGTGTATAGCAAAGAGTTTGAACAACAGGGAACAGGTGATAACGGTTCCCTGTTGTTCAGTTGAGAAGGAAAATTCAGTTGAGAAGGATGAAGGAAACTAGGAGGCAGAGAAAAATGCTGGAGAAATTCAGCGGGTAAGGCAGCATCTATGGAGAGAAGGAATAGGCGACGTTTACTATTGTGGAACATTACTAAGAAAGGACTTAAGCACAGTATGAAACAGCAAATGTTGGGAATACAACGCATTCTTCCAAAAATATTCTTACTAACGATGTATTTCCTCAAATAATATGTTCCTATATGAACCATATACATAATCCTCATAAAACTAAATATACCAAGTTCCATGCATTACAACTTCCTTAAAAGATTGAGATTTGGTATGTGAGTAAATACTCTCGTGCACTCTATACTCTTGAACTCTATATTTCACTGCTGTCATCAGGAAGAAGGTACAGGAGTCTGAAAACGATGACATCCAGGTTCAAGAACACCTTCATCCAAACAACCAGCAGGTTATTGCACACTACAAACTCCAACTAAACTTCAAACTACTGATTGGTTTGGTTACACTAGGGACTACAAGCTTTTGCTTTGTACTATATTGGGTTTATTAATGGAACTTTGTTTGTTTATTATGTTATCTATTGAGTATTGTGTTTATAAACCTTTTGTGCTGCTGCAAGTAAGATTTTTGTTGTTCTGTTTTAGTATATGTGACAATTAAAGACTCTTAACAGTGATAGGACATACAAATAGGGCAAGGCAAAAAATAATCTACTTCTCATAACATTTTACTTCACTAAGGACATTTTTAGAATGAAGTATACTACCATCATGAGTGATAATGAAGTGAATACTTTCTCAACATTTGTGCATTGCCCGTGATAACCTGCAAACAAAATGACTCCTCTAAGGATGGCATAATAAACAGAAAGATTGACACGTTAAGAGCTTTGAAAAGCAAAAAAACTTTATTTTATTGCAGCATATAGACATAGCAATTAACAAGTGGAAGATTCCAATGGAAGTTCAAAATTCCACAGCATTTCAGATACAATTCAACACGCTTAAAGAAATTAATTGTTAGATTATGTCCAGTCTAACTCCATGAAAACCTAAATTCTGAAGTATGAAATGATGTCCATGCAATGTTGAGGTACCATACTGCATCCTTTGGTATTGTCATTAGAGAAAGAGGGTGTCTGTGGAAACATTAATGTACAGGCACAGGCATGTAGATTGCAGATCCCCTTTTGCCCAGGTTACATCCCCTTTCACAAATTTCAATTAATAAAGGATTGCTTTTCACAGTTAACCAGGGTCAGAAAAAGATATTTTACAGTTCAAAGCATTAAAAATTGTACAATTTTGAATCAAACCAAATAAGAGGTTACTGTTCTATAAAAATACAGCATTAATAAAGCTGCATATTCCCTGCTAAAATAACTTTGATAAATTTATCTGCACGGCTAAATTTGTCAACCAATGTGCTAGTTTAAAAATAAAATCAGTGCTAGGAAGTCGCTCACAGCCCAGCCTTCAACAAGGACAAAGGCACTTATGTGATGGCTTAACTTATCAAGCAGAGAGAATCAAGGCTGATTAGACAGACATCATTCTGCTGAACTTGCTCTGACCAAAGAAAATCCCAAGAAAATTATCCCCACTTTGAGGTAGTATTTTTTTCCCCCTGCAATGTTACACCAATAACATCAATCTGCATATCTAGACAAGCTCCTAGACTAAAACAAGCACAAACATTTTGAGGTTTGTATACCCTACACTTAAAGATTGGGGATGGGAAGTCAGCTACCCTGGATTAATTTGTCAATCTGTCCTCCAGTCAAGCTCCACAGGCCAGAATGCCTATGTTCTTAACAAAATAATGACGAAGTATCAAGTAAAAGGCAAGAAATAATTCCAAAACTAAGGCATCACCGTCCATTGCCATATCCTGGGAACAGCTGGGTTAGAAGACTTTGCAAGCATTTGTTGACCACCATGCTGCAATTCTTGCCAATATCATAGCGGCAGGCAGGACAAGTGTACACGTCAGCCTTGAAGGAACGTTGTAAGCAGCTCTGGAGTTCGTGATAAAAACAAAAGAAAAACAAACTGGAGTTGAGAATTGTGTTGAAGGCTATTGCCTTATGAATTCTTATAAATAACTCTCAATCAAAATCACCACCATTTTTAAATTTTAAGTCAATTTAATTACATGATCAAAGGGCTTTCATTACTGATGATCATAGTCTTGACAAGTCTGGAAACAATAACATGATTTCGCTAACACAGCAAGACACTTCAAAACTACTTATGTGAGTAACCTCTTGAACTGTTGCGGTAAGGAATCTGCCGTTCAACCATAGTTCTAGCATTACCTTATTTCTGGTAAGTGCAGTACTGTTGGACAACAAATTCAAGGATTTAAATCCATGCAGATGCATGGGGATAACACTTGCAGATAACACACTCATATGGAAACATTTATATTCTATTGACAGGGTTTAAATCCTGGAATTTGTGATCCAATAGTACTGGGATTGCTTTTCCCAGAAGGAATACAGGTCACGTGCTTGAGGAGTAGTGCCGCAGTAGTCTAGGTGAGTACATTTAATGCATTTTGCAGATTAGAAACAATGTATCCATAGTATTGCTGGAAGTAAAAGTTTAGGTGTTTGCCATCGATTATAATTTGAAACTGCTTTTCCTTGAATGGTACTGATTATTTCCCCAACTCTGATCAGAGGACCTAACACTGAGAAACCTTTCTGGCAAGGTGACTGGTATTTCAGTCGAAGAAATCCATACATTTTAAAATAATTATACATAAAGATAAGTCTGTCTTGATAATATTATTCTGGGACCCGTTGCTCGTGGTAGGACAAGCAAATGTCAAATTGAAAAACACAATTAAAACATGAGATTAATGGCAATACATTTTATACAAGAATATAATATTACAGGCTCACCCTCTTTTAGAGGCTAGCCATCATGTTTCTGATACTCATTGCAAACTTGGACACGCTCTATAGCCCAGCACCATATTCCTTTCCATCTGGAGAAGGGATCCGACCCGAAACTTCACCTATCCATATTCTCCAGATATGCCGCCTGACCCGCTGAGTTACTCTAGCATTCCGTATCTATCTTTGTAATATAAACCAGCATATGCAGTTCCTTTTTATCCCATATTCTTTACTGTGTTATTGCTAAACATTTTATGTAAAGGTTCATATATATATAGCTTCCAATATCAATTTCACAAAACAGCCTTGCACACAATTGAAGGTCTCGCTCAGAATCTCAATCATGAAAAACGTGCAAGATTGGCATAAAACATTGGGAATAACCAAATATTAAAATATATCCGATGCAGTGAATCTATTACGAGAATTTCGGTGCGTGAGATTGATATATCATACTTACTTTGCAGACATTGTGCTGACACTCTGTTGTAATTGGTTGGAATACCACCTCCTGGCAACAAATGCACAAGAATGTCTCCTCCAATTTTGACAGGAATTTCTGGAAAACAAATTTGAAAACCTTTGCTATTCATAAGAAATTAAGATAATCTACACAGATAATCAGTTTAGTGCTGACTATACAATCTGATCTAAATGTCTTTTAGCACACAATGTCAAAACTTAAGTCAAATCAAGACAACTCTACATTTGAATTAGATACATGTAATAGAAGCCTGGAAAAATTAATTCAATCCATACCGGCCCATCCTTAAGGGATAAAAGTGCTTCATCCCACACTTTCTTATTAACTTCATCATCGTTTATAAGTTTCTTCTGTTCTGTTGTCAACTTAAATGCTTCCACCTTTGATTTCTTTGGAGTGTTTTTTGGTGACGGAGTAGATGAAACTCTATCATCTGGGGTGGGAAAGTAGATTTAGAAAATCATGACAGTGTACCAACAGGTCTAAAGTCAACAATCAAAAATGTCTTGCATTATTATTTAGAAAGCAACTTTTTATCTGCAAAGAAGTTAGTAGTAATCGGCATATTTTTGAGGTGTTATTCACAAACTTAAAAGTGAATAAAATGTCAGCCGATACAAACAATTTATGAAATACTCATGTTAAATTATCGAATACAGCACGAGTACCAAGAAACGACACAAATATTTTAGGACATTTGTAGATCATAACACGTTTCTAGACCTCACTATCTCCATCGTAGGCGGCAGACTTCTGACCGACATCTACTATAAACCCACCGACTCCCATGATTATCTGGACCACACTTCTTTTCACCCTGCCTCCTGAAAGCACTCTTTCCCCTACTCCCACTTCCTCCGTCTACGCCGCATCTGCACTCAGGATGAGGTGTTCCAAACCAGGGCATCGGAGATGTCCTCGTACTTCAGGGAACGGGGGTTCCCCTCTTCAACTATGGATGAGGCTCTCACCAGGGTCTCTTCTATACCCTGTAACTCTGCTCATTCATAGTAAGGGCAGTCCCCTTGTCCTCACCTTCCATCCTACCAGCCGTCACATACAACAGATAATCCAACAGGATCCCGCCACTGGCCACATCTTCCCATCTCCTCCCCTGTCGGCTTTCCGCAGAGACCGTTCCCTCTAACTCCCTGGCCAATTCTTCCCTTCCCACCGAAACCACCCGCTCCCCTGGTACTTTCCCTTGCAACCACAGGGAATGCTACACTTGTCGCTTTACCTCCACCGTGACTCCATCCAAGGACCTAACCTGTCTTTCCAGGTGCAGCAGAGGTTTACCTGCACCTCCTCCAACCTCATCTATTGCATCCACTGCTCTAGGTGTCAGCTGTTCTACATCGGTGAGACCAAGCGTAGCACAATAACTAAGCTGATCTCCTGGTGGGTCAGCACTTCAATTACCCCTCCCAAATCCAACCTTTCTGTTTGTGGCCTCCTCCATGGCCAGAGTCCCACCGTAAATTAGAGGAGCAGCACCTCATATTTCGCTTGGGTAGCTTACACCCCAGCGGTATGAACATTGACTTCTCCAATTTCAGGTAGTTCTTGCTTTCTCCCTCTTTCCCCTCCCCTTTCCAGCTCTCCCACAGCCCACTGTCTCCGTCTCTTCTTTTCTTCTTCCTGCCCCCCCCCCACCACCCCACTCATCCGTCTGAAGAAGGGTCTTGACCCGAAACATTACCCATTCCTTCGCTCCATAGATGCTGCCTCACCCGCTGAGTTTCTCAAGCATCTTTCTAATCTGCCATATCATGTACAGTGCACAACCCAACACAACAGCAGGTGAAAGGAACGACCTCGACTACAAAATTGTTCATTCAAAGTAGCTTATCACCAACACCATCTCAAGGAGAATCAGAAGTGTGCAATAAACATTGGCTTTTGGTATTGACATTACAAAAAGAAAACTCAAATAATCCAACTGAAAAATACCAACAAATTTGTGATGCAATCTCAATGTGAATCTGCAGACCTGAATTTGATTTTCTTTTCCTTTTACTTGGCGTTGGCTCAGGATCTTCATCTCTCTTTTTGTTCTCCTTCTCTTTCTCTTTATTGGCGAGAGAATCAAGGTAACCTTCGGGATACTGTTACACAAAATTTGTTGATGAAATATATTAATTAACTAAAGTGTTGTTTCAACTTTTGTCCGAGCCCAACTTTGCTGTAAAAGCCAGCTGAACAATACCCAATTAGTTATTTTTAGTCAAACATTATGAAAGATTACTGGACAAACCATGAAATAAGATACCTGCATAGTCAATCCTAGCTTCTTCATTCTTTCTTTACCATCTTTGGTCCATGGAGCTGTCTCTTCATCATCCCGTTTCAACAAATATCTCCATACCAAGAAACCAGATTTTCCCTTCTCAGGCCAGTACTTCACCACCTAATTCAGAAATAAATTACAATTCAGCAGATTTACTTTCCCTTTTCATATTCTTCCCACACTGAAGTTTTGGAAATGTACCTCAAATTGCAATAGCCACAAAAAATTATCCATATTTGGGTTGGGTCCCATCCCCTCAATGAGAAGGGGGGGGATGAGGTGGAAGGGGAGGGTGGGGGGGGGGGGGGGGAGAGGAAGGGGGGAGAGGGGGAAAGGGAGGGGGGAAAGGGAGGGAGCGAGGACGACGAGAGAGAGGAGGGGGGAGAGAGAGAGTAGAGGGGAGAGAGAGAGTAGAGGGGAGAGAGAGGTAGAGGGGAGCCAGGCGAGCGAATGGGCTGCAAAAAGGGGGGAGAGCTCTAGTACAGGGCCCGACTTTGGTACAAAGCTCTCGGGAAAGCCAAGCCTCGAAAACACACAAGTAAACACACAAATACATCCACATCCAAGATCAGAGTTCTATAAGTATATAGATGTATGTGAATTTCAAATGAACAAGATTACCTCAAATCCATAATAACTTGTATTTGAAACATATACAACTAAAATCAATTCAATAAATTCTCTCCAACAAAACTACTGTTGAACAAAATGAATTTGAAAAAATCTTGGTTCAAGAATGAGGAAGTGTTCCATGATCTATTTACACTTTCCCCCATAAGCAGCCAGGTTGAAAGAATACGAAAATGAAATTACTAGCATCAATAACTTGCTTTTCATCTTCAAAATGTACTTAATGTATTTGTACTTATGAAAATGTAAGCCTATTAGTATATTCATACCTTATAAATGCCATCATAACGGTTCCCTTCTTCTGGTGCAAACTTGCTGTGTTTACGACCTTTTGCACTTCTCACAACTCTGACCGATTTTCCGGCTCGCCAGTCTTTAGCATCAGCTCCCGCTTTGTCATTAATAGGAGCGTTACAATTCAGAGCAAGAGCCCTGCAAAATAAATTTGTTTTTTGAGTTCCAATTTTCACAATGAATGCACTTGTATATATAACTAGTTAGAAAATAGAAACAAAAAACTAAATTTATAATAACTAGGTTTTACAATAACCAATTTACTTTGCAATAATGAAATTACGATGAGAAATGGATACAGACATTAAATCTAACAGTACAACAGCAATTTCAAACATCTCATCTCTCAAATAAAACCCATGCACTCCAGTCATAAGACAAAAGAGACTGCAGATGCTCGGATCTACATCAATAACCAAATGCTGAAAGAACTCAAAGGGTCAAGCAAGTTTAATTTATATATTGAGTCGACAGATACAAATTTCAGGGCCAGACCCTGCCGTCCAGAGAGAACAGTATAGATTTCCAGTATGTAGCCGTACATAGGTGGGTAGTAGAGTGGTTAGTAGGTGATGGATAGACGAAATCAGGTGAGGGGAGAGGATGGTAGGGATGAGTAGATGGAGAGGAAAACTAGGCGGACTTCCGCACATTCACCTGTCCATCTCAATTACTCCCCCCTTCCGATCATCCGTTCCACCCCATCCCCAATCTGGTTGCATTTCCGTCGTCACATTCCAACCTGATTCAATCAATTACCAGCCTCGGCCTGCATTTCCACTCCTTCATACTACTATATGCTGCCAATCCTCCCAGTTCTCTATCAGGATCTCAGCCAAAAATGTTTACTTCATTCTGCTTTATCCACCGAGTTTTTCCAGCATTCTAATTTTGTTCTCCCCAGTCATCACATGAATATAAGAATCTGAAGAAACACCCAAGTGTAAATGATGTAGGATGAAAAGCTCAATTAACCAAAAAAAAGCAGAATCCATTATCAATACCTAATCCAGAACCAAATATGCATGGAACATTATCCTTATGGTACATAAGTTGATTGATTCAGATCATCTTAAATTGGCAGTAAAAATTAGGACCATCTCAGAGACTATACTTTCATCAATTTAACAACCAACCTGTTCATGTTGGTCAACTTCTGATCACACGATTGTTCTGCTGTGCGTTTGTTTCCAGAAAGATCACGACCACCACTTCCAGTGTAGGTGAAGTCACTTCCATGATCCTATAAGAGAAGCACAATACTAATCTTCAACTTTTCAACTGATGTGAATTCTAAGTAAGAGACAACATAACCTAGACTAGAACAGTAGACATTTGTCTCATCAGGCTACCCTAGTCATGAGATGCGTATAAGAATCCGAATCAACTCGAAAGTCTAAAGGATGTAAACCAAAATCTCCATTCTTTCTGCAAATAAGGAAATAAGGACACGCGGGAGGGGACAGGGACGGCCCAAAAGCAACTCAACAGACCATTGACAAGCATGATCTCACTCACTCACCAAAGCATAATAAAGCAATAAAAACTTAGCTTTTAACAAAGGAACAATAAATACAACTATTTCATAGTTTGAAAGCAATATTTACTTACCTAGAAGAATCAAAGCTGGAAAAAACATAAGAAATGTAGGTCCACTGCTTTCCGGGGCAGTTTATGCATAGTGACTTTTGACCTGTGCATGCACAGTCAGAATACTGAACCCACTTATTGGGTACAGATAGGGTGATTGACGTGGCCACTCAAGAATTGACCGGGGGGGGGGGGGAGCTCTATGTATAAACACAGCTGGAATTTTTACATGGTGAAACCAAAATGTATGAAAATGGCCTTTAATAAAATCTGACAATGTGCACTTTAACCACATGTGATCTTTTCTATTACAAATCTCAAATTGGAGTACAGAGGCAAATAAATAAATGTCTTTGTCCCAAATATTATGGAGCGCACTGTATATGTCTCTTCTCCCCTCATGGATAGCTCCATGATCCATTCAATCATCCTTCGTATAGCCCCACACACGTCTGCACAGGGAGCAAGAATCTCAGACCTGCTTGACAAGCTCATCTCTGATTCTGAGAAATTAACCACCAAGATAACGGCGTTTAAATAATACAAATTTAGAGATAAACAGATTGACATTTGCAGCATTAATTAATAATATTGGTTACTCACCACGTCATCCTCATAACCTCCTGCAAGCACAAGGGAATATGCTCCATCATTGCTCCGACCATGAATTCCAGCGACATGTGGCCTATGAACTCCGGATTCACTCACCTTCAAATGGAATTAATTGAGGGGCACCCATTAATATGTCTATATCACAGGTAGCACAAGGACAAAGCTACTCGTATCCGTTCTAAATTAATCCATAACTTCACCATAAATATCCAATCAAGGAAGAGATCTTGAGCTTACTCAGAATAGTATTCTGAAACATACGCAGGGTTTTTAGCCTCCACTTGAAAGCACTATTATGGGCATGTTCCACTTAGGCGATTTTTCAGGCGACTGTCAATTAGAAACAGGTCCCTGAAAAACCGGCGACTAGAACAGCAACTGTCAGAGTGGAACACACACACAGCTTCCTTCACCACCCAGTTATGTATGCGGGGGACAGGGAAAGCAGGGGGAGCGCTGTCCGAGTGAAATTCACACGGTGCAAGCCAATGTGATAGACACACACCACGATGAACAGGAAGGTTGGCGCTGTAATTAAGACGGTGAAAGCACAGTGTACGGGAAGGGTCACTTAAGCCCTTTAAAAGATATTGGGGGGGGGGGGGGGGGGAGGAAAGAGTGGAGACACCTTTTAAGAAGCCAGAGATACACAGTTGTGAAGCTCGGCAGACATTAACATTACCGGTCGGTTATCCTTGGTTCTGAAAACTACTGTTTACTTTTTTTCCCCAATGAGCCAATGAAAATCACCGGTCATTACCGGCGACAACCTACGACCTCCTGGAGACCGACTACCACTGCACCTACGGCACGAGATTCTCGCTACTCTCCATGGCAGCTTCATCAATGAAGCCGTGACTAGTTCCAAGAATGCGGGAACTACTCACGACCATGAAGGCGACTCCCCGGCAAACATGTGGCGACCGCAGTCTCCTGTGGTCGCCTAAGTGGAACAGGCCCATTAGAAATTAAACCCTTTACACCATTTTGCGAACCAGATCCATCCTTGGGTCAGATTTAAACCACTGTTTTCCTAATTTTGGTGCATTACCTTCCTTTACATTGTTCAAGCTATATATAATATTGTTATCAGAAGGTATTTTATCAGCACTTTCCATGAAAACACCCAGGGTGTTTTGGAGCCATTGGTATTTCAGAACTACCCAAGAAATCTTTTATGGTGGAATTTTTGATTAACAAAACTAAGCTTTTGACTGTTTTGCACCATCTTATTGTAGTAAAACTTCCGTTATCCAGCATCTGGATCAGCATATAACAGGGGTTCCGGAATATAGGCTAGTATGTGGTTGGAGCCGAGGATCAGGAATGTGGCCAGGACAGAGGCTAGGGTCCACAACGTCGGTAGATTTGCAGATGGAGCCCAGAGTTTGTATATTTTTCACTAAACTCACTGGGTTCATTAGAAAATGTAAGATAGACACAAAATGCTGGAGTAACTCAGCGGCACAGGCAGCATCTCTGGAGAGAAGGAATGGGTGACGTTTCGGGTTAAGACCCATCAGACTGACCCATCGCATTAGAAAATGTATATTTATTTTACATTGTAAACAGGCCAAATTAAAGTGTGTTGTCATAGTAACCTCCAACAATCCAGAATTCAGGCCCAACACCAATTTTCCAGCACCCTTGGTGCCAGAGCATTTTGGATTAGCCACTATGCTGGTTCAACAGTGGACATGGCCTCAGACAGTAGTCGAACGGTAAGATGCCACAACGCTGGCCCACAAAGTTAGCTACTGATATCAGCTATGGGAACGGATCCGTTAGCTCTGGCTCCAGCCTATCTGAGATATTGTACCCATGGAGTAGAACAGCACCATTAGGGGGTAAAATATGATCTCACCATGGGTGCAGAGAATAGTTATACTGCTGCTGAAGAGCAAAATTTTTTTAAACTTAAATGAAATTAAAAGTTTACTTCCTCCTATTCAAGTACTAGCAACACAAAACTACCAAAAGCCACAGCCACTTCTTGGTTATTTTATCCTATTTAAAAACATGTAAATCCTTTTATATTAGTATCAGTGCTTCCACACCTCAAAAAAACACTTCTAAAAATACTCTCAAATTTCCAGGAATTTGATGGTATTTCCTGAAATTTAAGCCTTCCTCAACTGCGCACACTCGGATACCCGGCCCACTGCGCCTCCCTTTGCGTCCTTACCACATCACTGGCGTCATTTTCAATTGTGCATGGCTGACTGGCCTCCCCCAACTGCGCAGGCGCAGATGGTCAAAAACAATTTTTCTCCCCAAATCCTTTCGCGTCTCCCCGCGTGTGCGCAGTGGACCGCGTACCCGTGCGTGCGCAGTTGGGGCGGCAGTCGCAAATGCGCAGTTGGGGAAGGCTTACCGGGCCGGGAAATTCCCCGAAATTATTTACTTTCCCTAAAATTACCCGAAGACAACCAGAATTTCTCAAATTTCGGGTAATTTCCTTCAAAGTGGAAACACTGATTAGTATAAAATTGATTGCTATGAGCTCTAATAGAATTCTACTTAATTTCATTGCACCGGAATTATAAAGTAAACATACCTGGACTCTGAATTTCCACTGAGTTCCCACTGGAACACCTGGGATGGGCCCATAGTGATTAGAGGGTACAATTGTGCATTCTTTTGTGCGACCCACGCAGGCCATACCCTGGAAGAAGGCACAGTAAATAGCAATGTTACAAAATTTTGAGATTTTAAAAATCAAGTCTGCAATTTATCCCATCAGATAAAGCATAAAAAGAAGTTTAATTTGACACCTCATTCACTTTCATATCTTCAGTATTAAAAACGTTATGGCCATTTTCATACTCGGAAATTAGCATCTTGTTCCCCATTGCCTTTCCTTTGACTTAACTCAAAAGCTGTGATCTAGGACAGCTCCTAGATCATAACATAACTAGATCAAAACATAAAAAGCCCATAACTTTCTTAAAAATTAAGAGAACTCAATGAAATTTGCAGTTATTATAGATTGAAGCATTCTGAAACAAATATGAAACAATCTTACTTGGATGACCTGAAATTAAAGCATATAATTAGTTACTTGCCTAAGTGTAGCTAATTACAAAATTCAATTACTAGATCTAAACATCTATCCATTTCTTAAGAAAAGATAAACATTTTTAAATTGCCTAAGTGTCCAAATAACATTCACACAATATAACATGATTTTTAAATCTCTTTTTCATGAATTTATAGGCCAAATGGAAGGAATTTAGTCTTTAATTCCTGTAAATTAATGGCCATTTAAATCAACTTGCGAGTGGGTTTTAGTGGAATGCGGTGGATTGGAACATTGCGGTTTGCGGTGAATTTAACTCAGTCGACAGGAAAAATACTACCGGTTCGTATATATTTTTTGTCCCCATTTCGCAACATGAAAATTAGATTAAATGCTTCCTAAGAACCACGTTTTTATGTAAAAATAAACTGTGTACCTTCTTTACTCTCCTACGTAAAATCCTTCCTGTTGTCGGTGCTCACGGCTTTAGAAGATGATTTTTAAATTACTCTAGCTAATAAATGATCTAGTGTAGTTTAAAAATACCTTCATAAAACAAATGTCGGAGCGATTTCTCTTTAGCGACGAAATCCCCCGAGATGGATCGACTTGAATTGTCTGGAGAAAAACGGCATTTTAAACCCGCCCCCCTCATGAAAGGTGCCAAAGTCGCGCACACGGGGAGTGGCAGAACTGCAGTGCCGCTAAAGGTAAGTATTGTAACATACCTACAGTAAGATAAATTAAAGGCTGATAATGCACAACCTGGGAATTCCTGTTGTCTGAGCACAAAAAGGCACTTAGGGTGACAAAATATTTCAAGACATTGCTGGATGTGGTCTGGTTGTAATATTTATATGTACACATTACAAAACGTGCAAATTAAGCAGTCAAATTCACATCATTTTCAGATTCCCACTGCCTGAAGATTTCTATAGTGCTAGCAATTATGGCAATTACACCCAACACTTACGTTTCTATGAGACACAAGGTGTCACTAATCTGGGTGGACTCAAGAGCCTTTGCCCCAGTATATAATTGCCACAGAAGGAAGTGTTGGCAAAGTCAGTGGATATATTTAAGGCAGAGATAGATAGATTCTTAATTAGTATGGGTGTCAGAGGTTATGGGGAGACGGCAGGATAATGGGGTGAGGAGGGAGAGATAGATCAGACATGATTGAATGGCAGAGTAGAATTGATGGGCCGAATGGCCGGATTTGAGTTTAGGAGCAAGGAGGTCCTACTGCAGTGGTACACGGCCCTGGTGGGAACACACCTGGAGTATTTTGTGCAATTTTGGTCTCCTAATTTGAGGAGAGACATTATTGCTATTGAAGGAGCGCAGTGTAGGTTCACCACGTTAATTCCCGGGGTGGTGGGACTGACGTATGATGAAAGAATGGGTTGACTGGGCTTGTATTCGCTGGAATTTAGAAGGATGAGAGGGTATAGAAACATAAACTTCTTAGAGGATTGGACAGGGTAGATGCAGGAAAAATATTCCTTATGTTGGGGGGAGTCCAGAACCAGGGGTCATAGGTAGGCCATTTAGGACTGAGATGAGGAAAATCTTTTTCACCCGGAGAGTTGTGAATCTGTGGAATTCTCTGCCACAGAAGGCAGTGGAGGCCAATTCACTGAATGTTTTGAAGAGAGTTCGATTTAGCTCTTAGGGCTAAGGCAGTGGTTCTTAACCTGGGTTTTTTTCCGGGGTCATGAAGGGGTTGTAAATAACATCAATGTGTTGAGCCCATTTTTAGGAACCTAACAAAGATGCATACCACACACAGTATTTTGTTCGCGTATTCGCGTACGTATACACAGGGCCTATGAGAGGGGGGTGCAGGGGACACATCGTACCCGGAGTCCAAAAGGGGCCCGGGAGCCGAAGGAAGAGGGCAGGAATTTCCTGTATGGGTCTTCCCTCTACGAGGAGGGGGGCACTAGGACCCAGCAGAGTCATCACTACTGATGGGTCTTCCCTGTAGGAGGGGGGCACGAGGACCCAACAGTCAGACCATGTGCTGTATGCATGGTGGAGGTTGTGGGCCTGGTGTTGAACCTGGAACTCTGGTGAGGTGACGGCTCTGGCCCGCTGGTGGCCGGTGGAGAGGCGAGGGTCGGCGGAGCCACTGGTGGAGGCCAGTGGGGGGCTGGAGTAGAGATACGGGCGGTAGCATCGGTGACCCCGGAGAGACACTGAAGGCCGTCGACAGTGGCTACGGTGGCCCCACCAGGGGAGATGGTGAGAGTCGGCAGCTGTTGCTGTTTCAGTGGTCCGGGCCTGGGTTTGGGTGTGACAGTGGGTGCAAGTGGGAGGGTGTGTGTGGGTGAATGGGTGGGTGGAAGTGAGTGGGTGCGTGTGTGTGGGTGCGTGCGTGTGCATTAGTTAGAGTGTGAACTTCGTAAATGCAGTTAAAACCATTAGATCTGTTGAACGTTAACAGATTATAGACTTGGTGACCCGTTTCCAAATGTTTGTGTTAGTTTAAGAATACTATTAACAATTCCAGCAACAGTAGCTTCTGCAGAGGTTATTTAGCAAACTCAAGCTGATTAAGAATTATTTAAAGTCTACAATGTCTCAGGAACGTTTTGCGGGTTTGGCCAGGCTCAGTATACAAAGAAAAAGTCCATTTTATTTGTCACGTGCACCCGAAGGTGCAGTGAAATGAATTTGACAGCAGCGATGCACTTATAAATACACAATAAAATTTAACACAAACATACGCAATAGGCCTGTGGTCGTCGCTGACGAGCATTCATCCTCGTTTTGATTGCCTGATGGCTGCAAAGCAATTTCAGCCATCCCATTGACTGAGCATTGGCAGACATGTTTTAATAAATCGGGCTGGCTTTTTTTCAATTTTTCTTTCGGGAGTCACGGTACTGACCAAGAATGTCTGAAGGGGTCGTGGGGCCAAAAAGGTCAAGAACCACTGGGCTAATGGAATCAAGGGATATGGGGGAAAAAGCCAGAACAGGGTACTGATTTTGGACGATCAGCCATGATCATATTGAATGGCGGTGTTGGCTCAAAGCATCGAATGGCCTACTCCTGCACCAATTTTCTATGTTTCCGATTCAGCTGCAAAAACAGCTTAATGGAGCAGTTGGGGGTTACACAAAAAGCTGGGGAAACTCAGCGGGTGCAGCAGCATCTAAGGAGTGAAGGAGATAGGCGACGTTTCGGGTCGAGACCCTTCTTCAGACTGGTCAGGGATCAGGGAAACAAGAGATATAAACAGTGATATGGAGAGATAAAGCAAGAACAATGAGTGAAAGATATGCAAAAAAGTATTGGTGAAAAGGAAAGCAGGCCATTGTAAGCTGTTTCTGGTGTGAAAATGAGAAGCTAGTGCGACTTGGGGGGGGGGGGGGGGGGGGGGGGGGAGATGGAGAAGGAATGTCAGGGCCCGAGGGCTGAGGGAGAGGTGGGGGGGTGGGGGGGGGGGGGAAAGGAGCAGTCTGGGTTAACAGAATTGAGAAAATTCAATGTTTAAGCCCAGAGGATGCAGACTCCCCAAGCGGAATATGAGATGTTGTTCCTCAAACTTGCGGTGTTGTTCACTCTGGCCATGGAGGAGGCCCAGGACCGAGAGGTCGGATACGGAGTGGGAGGGGGAGTTGAAGTGCTGAGCCACCGGGAGGTCGGGTTGGTTATTGCGGACCGAGCGGAGGTGTTCGGCGAAACGATCGCCTAGCCTCCGCTTGGTCTCACCGATGTAGATTAGCTGGCATCTGGAGCAACGGATGCAGTAGACGAGGTTGGAGGAGGTGCAGGTGAACCTCTGTCGGACTTGGAATGACTGCTTGGGTCCCTGAAAGGAGTGGATGGGGGAGGTGAAGGAACAAGTGTAGCATCTCTTGCGGTTGCAAGGGAAAGTGCCCGGGGAAGGAGTGGAGCAGGAGGGAAGGGAAGAATTGACGAGGGAGTTGCGGAGGGAGCGGTCTTTGCGGAAGGCAGATAGGGGGGGAGATGGGAAGATGTGGCGAGTGGAGGGGTCACGTTGGAGGTGGCGAAACTGGCGGAGGACTATCTGTTGTATGCGCTGGCTGGTGGGGTGAAAGGTGAGGACCAGGGGGACTCGGCCCTTGTTGTGAGTGGGGGAATGGGGAGAGAGGGCAGTGTTGCGGGGTATGGAGGAGACCCTGGTGCGAGCCTCATCGATAGTGGGGGAGGGGAAACCCCGTTCTCTGAAGAACGAGGATATTTGCGATGACCTGGTGTGGAACACGTCATCCTGGGAGCAGATGCGGCGTAGTCGGAGGAATTGGGAATAGGGGATGGAGTCCTTGACTGGAGTCCTTGACTTGAATGGAGCAGTTTATTGCCCAACCCTCCCAGCCCCAACCTTGTTAAAACTGTATGCAACATTTAAAATATTATTCCAGACCCATGTCCCAGAACCACTAAGTAAATTCAACTTGCAATAGGCTCACCTTTCCCCAGTCTCTCTGGCAGGCAGAATTAGCAGAAGCCATCTTGGCCTTCTTTTTACTTTCTTTTAGTTTTTCACCAGCCAGCACCACTTCATTTGCATCAATCTTACATAGAGGACAATACCTGTAAACACCCACACTCGTAAATTAGTTACAATCAACCAATAGTTTAAGTGGAGAGTAAAAGGAGAAAAATACATGCAATAAAAAAAACTCTCAAATGCATCACTTCCCACCTCTCCTCACCAGTACTGTAACATTATTTAACAACACATTTCCAACCTTGTTCAAATAAACAAGCTCATTAGAAGGTTATAATAGAAAAGTTTCATGAGATCATGACTAATCGGCAGCAAATGGTTCTTGTAAGGAAAATCTTTCAAAGAAAATGAACAATTATTTAATTTAAGGCATAATAAAATGTAAATGGCTTCATATTGATAGAAATTATATAGCAGATTAAGCTTCAATATGAAACAGAACCAGATTGTAATAGTCAGATACATTACATAGGTGCCTTCATAAAAACATTTCACTCTGCAACCAATAGGAAATTTAAGAGGATTTCCCAGATGTATCACTCAAGTTAAAAAAAAAATTAATTGCTTAATGAAATGTTACGTCTCAAGTACATTTAATACATATGAGGATCAACAGGATTGGTTGTTTTATTTCCAATAATTAGTTTCAAATAGGAAAAATGTCTTCTACTCTTGAGCATATTGTAGATTAGCATGCTTTACATTTAGAGCAAAACTCCTGTTTTACTAAGTGTAACAAAATCCCACAACATACTATTTTCTGGTTGACCTGCCTCCTCAGTGCTTTGGACCAAGCCACAAACTAGCAGGCAGTAACAACATGCAGCATGGAGGAATTAGCAGCAACCTCTCTAGTGCCCTCTATCTGTAGGTGCTGCAGAAAGTTGCCATGCTAAGTGCTTTTGAACACCCATCCATCTATTATTATTATCATCATCATCATCATCATCATCATTTACTAAAACTCTCATCTTGTTTGTTTGTGTGTGTGCGCATGAGATCCCGAAACCACGCCAAAACGGTACACGATAGTGCAACAATTTTTGGCCACTTTACTCACCATTGTCCTCGAATGTGCAGTAACAAGTTTTGTTCGGATTTATGTTATATTTTACACGTTATTGCCATTTCAAACTTTACAAAAATCACTTTTCAAACCACTTTTCCACTTGCCCTGCCCGTCAGCCACGTTCGACATCACAATGACGTCACATTGGGAACTCAAATATTTTCTTTTTTTTTAAATCGACATTTTCATTGACATTAATTTTATTCTAAAGAAAACCCTTTAAATCAAATACTTCCGTTTTCATTAACAGCTTACATTGTCTTTAGGTTATTTTAAAGAAAAAACACGATTTTCATTGGGGATTGTTTTGTATAAACATTGCAATTTTCATTGTGAGGGGGTGGGTAAGGGGAGGTGAGTGGAGGAGCAGGGGGATACAGGGAGAGGAGGGGGTAGGGAGGGAGGGGAAAGTGGGGGAGGAGAGGAGGGATAGTGGGAGAGGAGGTGGGCTTAGAGCGAGAGGAGGGGGTAGGGAGGGGAGAAGGGTTATGGAGGGAGGGAGTGACTGAGGGTAGGGGAAAGAAGAGAGAGGGAGAAGAGGAGGGAGGGAATGCCGGGGAATGGAGGTAGGTAGGGGTAGGAAGAGGGAGGACGGGAGGGAGGGGCGGAAGCAGAGGAAGGTTGGTGGAGGATGGGGAGAGGGAGGATAATGGAGATGGGGAACGGGGCACTGAAGAGGGAGAGTGAGATGCGTTCATAATGATCTTATATTTTACAGGCTACTGCCATTTTGAACTTTAAAAACGTCGCAGTCGTGCTTCTATTTGCCGGCCGCGCCTGCGCAGTTGGGGGGGTGGGGGGGAGGGTTACCGTGACTCGCGTCACAACGGGGATCTCTGGCATCACAACGGGAACCCATCAGCTGCGCCTGCGCAGTTTGGGGCTATGGGTCAGTGGTGGAATATTGCCTTGGGGGACAGGTCCCATGATCCGCACCTGGTCTAGTTCTTATTAAAAAGCACATGTTCTTTTTAACAACCCAGAGGAGTAACGATTTTCACAAATGTGTTTCGGTCCCATCTTATGGGTCTTTGCAGTACGCCAAGTGAACATTAGAAAAATGAATTAGTCTTGTAAACATTCCATACAAAAAGTAATTCTTGCCCTGCTTTACAAACTAAAAAAAATACAAAGCTTAGTCTAACGTACCAATCGTCAACTTCTGGTATGCTGGTAAGAGGAGGATTCAAGCAGTAGGTATGGTAGGCCATATCACACTCATCACACATCAGTTGCTTCTCTGGGTCCCCCTTTCCACCACATACGTGACAGGCACAATGCTTGCAGTCTTTGTTAGGATTATCTTTGCAATGTTTGCATTCAGGTCCATTCTGTCCTAAAGACAATAAAACATAGCAAACTTGTAATTTAACACGGAGTACTGGGATAAAATACAATAAATTGTTGGGGAAGCTGAGAAAAAGAGCAGTTGAGCAAAATGGAACGATGCTGCTATTACAAAAGCTAAAGTTGCACTCTTTCTTATATTCAGTGCCAGGATACCAAAAATGTAATTACAACACCAACCAAACAACCAAGTAACAGAAGTGGAGGGAGTGTCTTCTCACCTCTACCTCAGCCCTCAGGCCCTGACATTCCTTCTCCATCTCCCCCCCCCCCCCCCCACCCCAGTCGCACTAGCTTCTCATTTTCACACCACAAACAGCTTACAATGGCCTGTCTCCTTTATCATCAATACTTTTTTGTATATCTTTCATTCATTGTTCTTTAGCTCTCCACATCATTGTTTATATCTCTCGTTTCCCTGATCCCTGACCAGTCTGAAGAAGGGTCTCGACCCGAAACGTCGCCTATCTCCTTCGCTCCTTAGATGCTGCTGCACCCGCTGAGTTTCTCCAGCTTTTTGTGTAACCAAGTAACAGAACCTTACTTTTCATGGGACTTTCAGATGCATCCACTCCAACACTTCCTGGCTCTTCAATCTTATAGACTTCATCCACTAATGAGATTTTACAATCATTCAAAGAATCGCCAGCATCCCTATAACAACAAAGAATAAAAATCATAACAATCAAAATGACTCCACCAAAAGGACACAAAGTGTGAGAGTAACTCAGGTCAGGCAGCTTCTCTGGAGAACATGGGTAGGTGACATTTTGGGAAGTTTGTCCATCACATCGTACAATATAAATAATATGAGCTATGGAGAAAAGAATAGGAAAACTCTTGAGATGGGATGGGAAAACTGACTAGATATTAAAGTATAGCTGGCCTTCAATATTTTTTTGGTTCTATTCTGATTTGTAGAAATGGTCTACTTAAATATGTGTACACCCAAATCTATTGCTATCAACAAAATATACAAAACTCAAACAATCATAGCATGAGATTACATAGTACCACACCGTGATTCCTTCACTGGACATGTCCCGTTAGGCATGGAAGACTTTTTAAAAAAATATATTTCCAAAATTACAGAGCGAACATACAGCACAAGGATCAGAATAGATGGCAGAAGCCAAAAACAGAAATCTCAAAAACAGATGACTGCATTTTCCATGGGCATCCCATACTAGTTTCTAAAATCAACTATTTAGCAGTAATCTAATTTCAGAAGCATTCAGTTTAAAAAACACATTCAATGCTAATATTCTCACCCCAAAATAATTTTTCCATAGATCTCTTTAATAGTCCTGGTCTCCCTCTTCCGTAGAATTTCAGCATCATACCAGTATCCTCGCTCTTTAGGTTCATCCGGATTATAGTTCACCATCACCACGCATCCAACATGCAGTTGGTGCCACTGCAAGACTGTCCTTGCTCGAGGCCTGATATCTTTCCATCGCAATTGGACAACACCATTTTCAGGGTAACTAGGCATTCAAACAAATACATTTCAATGTTACAAATTTAACATTAAGCAATGAATATATATGTGTATCAGTTTAAGACAAATTTACGTGACAGCAGTTAACGTACAGACATTTGTCCTAGCAGGGGTGACAGGTTTTGATCACCTTATTAGATTGAGGAAAAAGTACTACACTTCTGACCCCTTCAATCATCTCCACAACCTCTTAAATTTGTCTGGGGTTTTCAAACTGTTTTTTCAATTTGCAGGAAAATGCATAATTTTTTAAGTTAGGTGGAATGTCTCCAAATTGTAACACAGAGGCATTCTATTTGATTTCATCTCAATTCCACCATTTTTAATCACATAATGCAAATAAAGAAGTTTGGATTACATTTCTCCTTTCCATCAGTTAATATTCAAATAGCAAGCAAAAATGTATTTCAAAAAGTACGTTACACGTCCAAATTAAAGGGTTAAGTCCAATAAATGGCCTATTTACATACTCTTCATATTTAATGTGATAAATCACGTCTTCATTGGCAATCTTGGTTTCGGTAGGTTTGCTTGAATGTGCAGATTCTTCACCCACAGCTCTGCTTGCACTTCCATCCTGCGTCACATTGATAACCACTGCTTCAAACCAAGCACCCATGTGCATGTCCCGGGCATCAATCAATTCATTTATCTAAAAAAGACAATAATTCAAAATGTTTTCCTATTCCATAGTATATGACTTCCTCTAACATCAGCAAGGTAGCAAGCCATTATACTGAAGGTAAGAATTTCAAGACTTATACACAATGAAAAGGGTCAAACAATATGGCAAACATTCAAGTCTCTCCAATATCAAAACACATTAAAGCACCACGATGTTCTCTAAAACAGCACATCAGAAAAATCATGTTGAATTATATTTGTAATATTGTTGGATGATGCCTAATCTTTGTGCAATGAACCATACACAATTTGCAAAAGCAAATTGCAAGGAAATAAAAGGTTTGGCAGCAATCACATTGTATGGAGATTCCAGACTTCAAATCCCCAACTTTTGACACCAATAAAATTGAAACAACATCATTTGAGGATACATTTATGTATGCAACAACAATGTTACTGTAGGGATATTGAGATTGAATATGACGTAGACAAATCCAATGACTCAACATTGATGGGTACTTTCCTGAACCAGCAAATGGCACAAGCTTAACACCATCAATTGTTTCCATCTTGATATTAATTGTTACTCTCCTCAAAGCATGCATGCAGGCCAGGGTTTTGGGGGGGGGGGGGGGGGGGGGGGGGGGGGGACAAAGAGTTAAATTATACACACCATGAATGACAAAACCAAAATGTTTTCATTATCACCAATAACTTAATTCCCATTATTCATTTTGGTTGCTTTTCCAGAACTGGGAGCATTTATTATCCATCCACAATTCCCCTCAAGATGGTAGGAGTGAGCCACTTTCATAAAACACGGCGGTAGTCCAGCAAAGGTTCTGTCACAATGGTTTTGGAGAGGGAGTTCTAGTATTTCGACCCACAATGAAGGAGAGCAATACATTTCCATGTCAGGATGAAGTGTGGGTTGGAGGAGAGCCGGAAGGTGGAAGTCTTCCCATACAGCTGCATTACATTGCTCTCCCAACATGTACCTTGTAGTGGTAGACACTGCCCAGTCGATCACAGGTATTGACCTCCCCACTATCAAAGGGATATATAGGAAATACTGCATCAAAAAGATAAAGAATATCAACCCCCCCCCCCCCCGACCATGTTCTCATTTCACAACTATTATTGGGAAGATTATACAGGACCCCAAGAACTGTGATCACCAGGCTTAGAGGATCTTCTTTCCAACAAACATCAAGCTCTTGAACACTACAAAACATTAACCTCAGCACCTATCATCTTCTATGGACTGAATCTTTGATTACACTACAGATTTTGGTTTTTGCACTATTATGGTTAACTAGTGTTATGGTTATTAATTTATTGTATTTTTGATTACTATATATTAACTGTTTTATTACAATTAGATGGTCATACTGCGCATGAAAGATTATTCAATTGTCAGTACATATGACAATTATACCCTCTGGACTAAACACTGAAACGGCTCTGGGCCTCCGGGGGCTATCGTCTCACCATGCAATAACCAGCCACTGAAAAACTCTGGCAATCATGATATGTTCGTGGAATTGGCTTTCAGGTCAATGGCAATACCCATTATAGCATTGATAGGATGGACATTCAAATACTCTGCCATTGCAAAAGTATGACCCCCTCTTGCCTGGCACAAATACTAATTGATACATTAGCTCATGCCCAAATTTTGTATCAGTCTTTCTGCATGTAGACATGAACAATTTACCAGCAAGCTGTAAATGAAATTGAATATTGGACAATCATCCATGACACCAAGAGTGTGCTATCAAAATACTATCAACACTTCCCCAGTCCCACCAGAGGCCCAAACGCCCCTGATGACTACTATACAACATTTTGGCAAATCTGACCACGAGGCTGCGCTCCTTCTCCCTGCCCGCAAACATAATCTGAAACGCAAGAATCCCTTACAGAAAGTCGAAAAGTGCTGGTCTAGGATAACAGATCTTACATGACGGTTCAAGTCTGTGGACTGGTCCATAATCAAGGACTCAACAACCAACCTAAGCGAGTACACCAATGCCATCATAGACTTTACTAGTGCGTAGAGGACCACATGCTGAAGAAGTCAATCTGAATGTTCCACACCCAGAAACCATAGATGAACTGCGAGATCGACACCCTCATGTCGACCAAGTCTGAGGCATTCAAATCAGGTGATCACGAACCACACAAGTAACGTAGGTGTGACCTTCACAAAGCTGAAGAGAACAGAGTAACCACAAAGACACCTGTCGATTGTGGCAAGGCTTGAATGCTATGATGTGTTGCAAAGTGAAGTCAGGAACAATTACTAGCAATAACACATCCCATCTCGATGTACTCAATGCACTCTATGCTCATTATGAACAGATGGCTCCTAGAATGACATCATCCTGAAAGCAAATCCATAGAAAACAATTGGCCCAGATGAGTCCTCAGTACCCACATGGACCAACTAGCAGGATAATTTGCTCACATCTTTAATCTTCCCCCTAACCCAATCCACTCGAAGGCCACTACGATTTTCCTGGTACCAAAGCACCAGGTAACCTGCCTTAATGACTCCATCCAATGGCTTTGACATCGACCACCATTCTCTTCTTTCGTGTCTTTATGCTGTATAGTGGCTCGCCACTGCTGTATACATCGTTGCGCTATTGGAGTATTATGTGCAAGGTCTGCAGTAGTCCATGCATTATCCAGCAATGGACATTGCGGTAGGTGTTGCATTGTCTGGGTCTGTGTGTCACAATCACAGGTTGTTGTACACTCGATGTAGCCCCATTTGTGCATTGTCACCCTTGACCGCCCGAATCCCGGTTCGCAGTCGATTGAGACATCTCCAGTTCAGCCAGTGTTCATCAGCACCTGGTGGTAAGCGCTCTGCTGATGGGATGCCCATCTTGGTGGAATTGGGACAGTGGCTAGTCTGTTCTTCCACATCTGGAGGCGAGCTTCAGTTGGTGTTGTTTCCAATGGGGGTGACTCTGGTTCGAAAGCACCTACGGGATTTTAACCGCCTAGGAGGGGGCACATGGTTGTGTAATGGGCGTCTATCGTCTGTCAGTTGTTTCAGATGCTCTGTCCTACTTGCAACAGCTCTCCTGATGCCCGGGGCAGCGATACCAGCCAGTAGGTATGCCTCGATTAACTGGATAACTGACACCCATGTCAGAATCCTATTTATTGACTATAGCTCTGCACAAAAAACACCATAATTCCAACCAAACTCAACCGAAGACTCAGCAACTCCCCCCACAACAGGGTCCTCAATTTCCTGACCCATAGAATGCAATAAGTGAAGACAGGTGACAAAACATCCTCTGCAAATATTCTCAACACTGCAATTCTCAGTCCCCTATTATACTCTCATGACTCCATTTGCTGATGACACCAGCATAGTGGCCCAAATCTCAAGTAATGATAAAATCGAGTAAAGGAAGGAAATTGAAAACCAAGTAGAGTGGTGTTATGACAACAACCTCTCCTACAATTACAGCAAAAAAAGAAGTCGGTCATCAACTTCAAGAAGTGGGATATATGACCTATTCCGTAACAATCATGGTTGGGCAATTGTTCTGCCCAAAGCTGCTAGAAATTATTGATCACAGCTCTGTCCATCATGCAAACTAAGCCCATCACCCTCAAATCGACTCAATATTTTCTTACCACTGCCACGGGAAAGCACTAAAAATCTCAAAGGACTCTCATCCGGACATTCTTCACTCCTTCCCCATCAGGCAACGGTGAGCAAAAGAATGTCAAATGGAATTCAATGACAAATGTGAGGCGCTGCACGACATGCAAATAAGGGTAACCCGTGCTGTAGAATAGAATGGATCTAGCAGTACAATTGCATTGCTCCACAAAAGTGACGATTCAGGTGGACATGCGGGTGAAGGCGGGACATGCTTGCCTTCAAATGGAAAGGGTACAGAGTACAAAAGCAGGCATATCATGATAGAACGGTTCAAGTCAATGGTAAGACCACACTTTGAGTACTGTGCATCACTGTAACTGATTGTCATAGCAATCCAATGCTTACCTTGTATAAGCCAAACCCTGGGTCAACAAGGTCAGGATGACCTGAAGTTACAGCTTGGCTTTCCAGCTCCATAGCAGCCTCACCATTATTAGAACTCTTATCTGATTCACTCTGTGCAGATCCACATCCAGAATCTGTGTCAGACAGCTCTGCCTCTTTTTCTTTTCTGGTTGTGCCTTTCTGTTCAACTTGATCAACCTGGCGAATAAGCAGCTGGATTATGTCATTTAGCCCCACATTATAGTCAAAAAGTGAATGATCATCTTCCATCTGAAAAAAAAGGACAATAAAGTTAGACAGCTGCTAAAGAACCATCTGCATCAATATATGCTAGCTAAATCTATTGGTAGTTTGTGTTTGATGATCATCAGCAAACTGTGGTCATAATACAGAAATCAAAAAAAAAGAAAACATTTCACCTGTCTTCAATTTGAAAATGCAATTTCTCTGTAGAAATACTGACCCTCCCCACCCAAATAATAACCTAATCTTAAAATGCAAGAAGGGAAGAAAAGGCACCACAGCACAACATCTTAAATATATATGGTAATATCTTAAATGGCACAGCCTGATCAATTAATTCAAATAGTCCAGCAAGCCATTCACTTAGTCATACAGTGGGAAAACGCCCTCCAGCCCAACTTATAAAAGACAATTAAAAACAACTAACTATCAGGCATTGACAGGATTTGCCATTTGACAAAACAATTTTTTAATGGTCTTTATGTCAGTTGGACAGTGACTAGATTGGAAGAGCTGGCTAACATACAAGTGAAGCAACAGCCCAACAGTTAAAACCCCATGTAAACCCAGGATATGTGGCCAGTCCCACCAGCCATAAGACCCATTTTAGATTTAGCCTCAAGTTTAAAAAATTGGATTGCAAATATCTCGAATAAACTATAGATAGGCATAAAAAGCTGGAGTAAACCAGTGGGTCAGGCAGAATCTCTGGAGAAAATGAATAGGTGGCGTTTCGGGTAGAGAAACTAAAGTTGTGCAGAATTCGACTACTTCATAATGCATGCTGCTTTGTAACCAAATTCAATCGACTCAATAGCCTTTTATTGTAAAAAAGCTGATGTGTAAAATTGAATTATCTGAATCATGCAAGATTACTTTTTTTCCCCTGTTGGTACAAAGACTTTACAGGTAACTTTACTTTATACTGAAAAGAAAAGGGTCTTGTCTTTATGCTGAATCCCTCTGAGTATTTCTTCCACATCTTTTAACCAGGTGTCCCCAACTACTCCCCACCCATACAATACTCCCCCCCCCCTCCTCTGCCTAGCAGAGCTGGTCCGTACCGATAACAACTTCTCATTTGACTCCTCCCACTTCCTCAAAATCCAAGGCGTAGCTATGGGCACCCGCATGGGCCCCAGCTATGCCTGCCTCTTTGTAGGGTACGTCGAACAATCACTGTTCCGGGCGTACACTAGCTCTATCCCCGAACTCTTCCTCCGCTACATTGATGATTGCGTCGGTGCTGCCTCCTGCACCCATGTGGAACTCACTGACTTCATTAACTTTACTAGTAATTTCCATCCTGCACTCAAATTTACTTGGACCATCTCAGACATCTCCTTATCTTTTCTTGATCTCACCGTCTCCAACACAGGAGACAAACCATCAACTGACATCTATTACAAAGCCACTAGCTCCCATAGCTATCTAGACTACTTATTCCCGCCCAGCTTCCTGTAAAGACTCTATCCCCTACTCCCAATTCCTCTGTCTACACCGCATCTGCGCCCAAGATGAGGCGTTCCATACCAAGTTACCCTGGCGAGCGGGCCCGAACATCGGCCCGCCCGTAGCGGCGACTGCGGAGGGCTCGGGGAGGCTCCGACCACGGGTGAACATCAGGAACCACGGGTGAACATCAGGAACATTAGAGGAAGATGACTGACCTTGGTGCCTTTCCTCACAGTGGGAAACTTTTGATTCTGCTGTGTGGGAATGTTTTATGTTGAACTCTATCGTGTGTTGTGTTCTTTATTTTTATTGTATGGCTGTATGATGATCACATTTCACTGTGCCAACTGGCACGTGACAAATAAATGTATCTTGTCATCGGAGATATCCTAATTCGTTAGGGAATAGGGGTTCCCCCCCTTTCATTATAGATGAGGCCCTCACGAGGGTCTCCTCGATATCCCGCAGCTCTGCTACTGCTCTCCCTATTCATAGCAATTGTCCCGATTGTCCTCACCTACCACCCCATCAGCCACAACATACAGCACACAATCCTCCGACCTTTCTGCCACCTCCAACTGGATCCCACTACTAGCCACCTCTTCCCATCTCTTTCTGCACAGACCGTCCTTTCCCACCCAAACCACCCGTTCCCTAGGTACTTTCCCCTGCAACCGAAGGAGAAGCAACATCTGTCCCTAAACATCCCCCAAGGACCAAGACGATCTTTTCAGGTGAGGCAGAGGTTCACTTGCACACCCTCCAACCTCATCTACTGTATCCGTTGTTCCAGGTGTGGACTCCTGTATATCGGTGAGACCAAGTGCAGGGTCGGCAATCGTTTCGCTGAACACCTCCCATCAATCTGCCTGAACATACCTGATCACCCGGTTGATTGACTAACTTCTCTCCCATTACCACATTGACCTTTCTGCCCTGGGCCTCCTCCATTGTCCATTTTATCTGTTTGCTTTGTTGCTACCTTCTCCCATCTACCAACGATCTATTCTACATTTGCATTAATCCCCATTCCCTTTGTCCTCTTTACACACCTTATCTATGAACCACCCACTCCCGACGTCACTATGAAGAAGGGTCTCGACCCGAAATGTCACCCATTCCATCTGTCCAGAAATGCCACCTGTCCCACTGAGTTATTCCAGCATTTTGTGTCTATCTTGTGCCATTTCCTTCATGCTGGTTTGGTGCTAGAGGATTTGAAAGGTTAACAAGATGCCCCAGTTGAAAACAGGTGATTTTAGCATTAAATGAACAGTCCAACGCAAGATCCCTATGAGAAAAAGTAAAGAACGATAAAAGCCTACAAAAGCTAATAAAAACCCTCTTTCGAGGCGACTTGCTGAATGTCTCTCATGTTTGCTGTCTTCAGAAGGGAATTAACAATTGCCACCTCTTAGCTATTAGTTTAGAATGTTTTATTATTCAGCACATTTAACAAGTATTTGATTATAGAGAAATTATGTCTGGATTCAAAGAATTTCCAGCCCTGGGTACAGTGACCTCCATATTGTTTCGGCCATTTTTATACATTTTGGTTTCACCATGTAGAAAATAAACCTGTCTTTATACATAGCGCACCCCCCCCACCCCCCAATCATTTCAGGGCACCATAATGTTTGGGACACATGGATTCACAACCGTTTGTAATTGCTCAGGTGTGTTTAATTGCCTCGTTAATGCAGGTATGAGAGAGCTCTCAGCACCTAGTCTTTCCATCAACTTTGGAAACTTTTATTGGTTTATCAACATGAGGGCCAAAGTTGTGCCAATAAAAGTCAAAGAAGCCATTATGAGACTGAGAAACAAGAATAAAACTGTTAGAGACATCCTAAGCCAAACCTTAGGCTTACCAAAATCAACTGTTTGGAACATCAGTAAGAAGAAAGAGAGCACTGGTGAGCTTACTAATCACAAAGGAACTGGCAGGCCAAGGAAGACCGCCACAGCTGATGACAGGAGAATTCTCTCTATAATAAAGAAAAATCCCCAAACACCTGTCTGACATACCAGAAACACTCGTCAGGAATCAGGTGTGGATTTGTCAATGATCACTGTCCGCAGACAACTTCAGGAACAGAAATACAGAGGCTACACTGCAAGATGCAAACCACTGGTTAACGGCAAAAATAGGATGGCCAGGTTACAGTTTGCCAAGAAGTACTCAAAAGAGCAACCACAGTTCTGGAAAAATATCTTGTGGACAGATGAGACGAAGATTAACTTGTATCAGAGTGATGGCAAGAGCAAAGTATGGAGGAGAGAAGGAACTTCCCAAGATCCAAAGCATACCACCTCATCTGTGAAACACGGTGGTGGGGGTGTTATGGCCTGGGCATGTATGGCTGCTGAAGGTAGTAGTATAATGAATTCTGAAGTGTATAGAAACATCCTATCTGCTCAAGTGCAAACAAATGACTCAAAACTCATTGGCCGGCGGTTCATTCTACAGCAAGACAATGATCTCAAAAATACTGCTAAAGCAACAAATGAGTTTTTCAAAGCTAAAAAATGGTCAATTTTTGGGTGGCCAAGTCAACCATCCGATCAGAACCCAATTGAGCATGCCTTTTATATGCTGAAGAGAAAACTGATGGGGACAAGCATAAGCTAAAGATGGCTGCAATACAGGCCTGCTTGAGCATTACCAGAGATGATGGTGATGTCCGTGAATCGCAGACTTCAAGCAGCCATTGCGTGCAAAGGATATGCAACAAAATAGTAAACATTACTACTTTCATTTACATGACATTGCTGATATATATATATTATATAGATAAACACTGCTGTAATTTCTACATGGTGAAACCAAAATGTATAAAAGTGGCCTATTAAAATCTAACATTGTGCACATTACAAAGTTCAAACTGTGGAGTAGAGGCAAATAAATAAATGATGGGTCTATGTCCCAAACATTATGGAGGGCTCTGTATATAGCTATGACAACCAAGTACCTAAGCCAATCGAGGCCGAACCAGTAAATGTAAGGCGTCACCTTCCCGAAACCAAATTACACAAATGGCAATATTTTTGGGAAAGGGATGGAATAGCAGAGAGGGGGGAAAATGAAATTGATTGCCCTTTTAGGCGAACTTCCATGTTGAATTTCTTCTCCAGGCAGCGCTCAAAACCAATAATCCTTTCTACTGTAAAAAGATGGCGCACGAACAAAATCTCAAGAATTAATGTATACTAAAATATATTCTTATTCAGTAATGTCTATGCTAACTGTCCAATTGTAAACAATTAAATCGGAGATCTCTTGATATACGTGTTGTGTTACGACAAAAATGACTTTCCGGAGTGGCGCCAACTGAAAGTAATACTTTCCACTGTGTTGGAAGGAACTGCAGATGCTGGTTTAAACCGAAGATGGACATAAAAAGCTGGAGTAACTCAGCGGGTCCGACCGCATCTCTACAGAAAAGGAATAGCTGACGTTTCAGGTCGAGACACTTCTTCAGACCGAGTCAGGGGAAAGGGAAACGAGAGATATCGACGGTGATATAGAACAACTGAATGAAAGATGCAAAAAAAGTAACGATGATAAAGGAAATAAATTGTTAGCTACGGGCAAGGGAAAACCAGTTATAACAGTGAAACTGGTACAACGACGGAGAGAGAGGGGGTGTAATGGCTACTTAAAATTCTTGTATTTTGGAGTAAAAATAAATCCTTTACTAACAAAAAAAGGTCAGCGCGGGTAGTCTAAGCGGTGAAATGTATTCATAGTGCAACAAGCGAATGAATTGGAATAAGCTGTAACCGGATACAGGACACTTAGCGCCTTTTTGTTCAGCCAACCCCTCCCGCGCAACTTTACCCGATAGGAGAGCGCCGGGCTGCTTGATCGACAGGCGAAGTAGCCAAGCAGAAAGAGGACAGCTGGACACTAGCCCAGCGGCCGCAGCCCTCCGGCCAATGTAAACGTGATAAGGACAAGGCGAGGTTCCTCGTGTAAACACCTTGCCTCTGAAAAGTAGTTGCAAGAAACTACAAAGTTCAAAACCACGTAAAGTTGAGTTAATGGTGGAACGGGATGGCGGAGAGCTAACGACAGCGATGGGTCAACATCTCCCGCTTAAAACAATGACTGATGCCCTCCACAAGCGGCCACCATCGCAGGGGGGAGGAGGGGGCAAAGCCTCTGTCGCCATCTCCGTTATAAGTTTTCCGGCGTTAACTTGCCCCATACAGATTGCCTTTTTCCGCTGGCAGAACCCCCTGCCTCAGAAAGTCTGCCGTTGTCTTTGTTTTCCGAACCATATTCATTGGTAATCCCGAAAGGTAAAGGCGCTACAATGCCTCCGTCACCTTCCCCCTCCCTCCATTCATCCACCTCCCCACACCTTTAGTGAAAGCCGCCGTCTCTCCCTGGCGGTCCCTCACACAAAAGTACCTGTTTTCCCCGGTAGAAAAGCCGTTGGCGATCGGCCTCCACCCCGAACGCCTCTCGGATCTTTTCCCTCAACTCCTGCACGGGGGTGAGTTTGGAGAGGCCGTCGATGTGCCGGGTCTCCTTGCCGTCCATCGTCCGCACCTGGATCCACATTTTTCACTGGCTCGTAAAATACCCAAGCGATGTTTCGAGAATGGACTCGGCGGGTCTATCCCTTCTCCGTCTCCTCACTCACTATCGAGGGGAAGGAGGAGGCAGGGGAAGAGGGTAGAGAAAAAAAAAAGTTTCGCGCGAATTCGACTTTTCTTTTTGAACCCTCCTCCTCCACCGCGCGCGCGCGAACCGCCCAGTTCAAAATCGCGACCTCCCGCCCATTGCAGTGCGCGCGCGCATCGCCCAGTTCAAAAATCGCTGTCTCCCGCCTATTGCAGCGCGCACACGCGCACACGACAAGCCCGCCCCCCCCCCCCCCCCCCCCGCCCGAGAGCAGAAAGCGCGTGCGCGTGCGCGTGGAGAGAGAGAGAAAAATAATTTCCGCTCAGTGCGTTCGGGCGATTGCGTCACCGCGTACACAGGGAGCTCAGGGTTTTCTGGGGAAAAGTATCTGCTCCTCGGCAGCAAAGCGCGAACCAAATATCACGAGACTGTAAAGTTGGTGCAGATTGACTAATAAAACATTGGGCGTTAAATACGAGTTGAGAATTAAATGCTTCATTTTAAAAAAAAACATGGGCGAACGCTAACAGAAAAGTAAAACATAATTTCGTGAGAGTTTTTAAAAAAAACGGCATTCCTGATTTAGCGCCAAAAATCTCTGGTTACTTTGCTGGTTTGGCGGGGAATGTAACTTCCTGGTGAGTCAGGTACTGAGCCGCCTCTCCAGCCCTGTTCCCAAATTTTGCCGGCAGCGTTTATACTTCTGATGCATTTACAATCAAATAAATTTGGGCTATTGGATGCGATATGGAAGCTGAAGAACTATTATAGCCCTGCAGGGCGGGTTATTTCCCTACAAATTACAACTGATCGGGTTTCAACCTCATCCGGACTGAATTCCAAAGTCGAACATGGTTTCTTTCGCATCAGTTTAAATCCATGCCCTATAAATTATTGATTCCTCAATGCAGTTGAGAATAAATCCTATCCACTTTGATCAAGCACTATATAAGTTTATGCATTTCATTCCTTTCTGCACCCCACTTGCAAATAATCCATCCCAGTGTATGCAATTTTTTCCCAGTTAAAACTTCCACACCTGGCAACATATTTGTAAAAAGCAACTACAGATGCTGGTTTACACCGAAGTTATACACAAAATGCTGGAGTAACCCAGCGGGATAGGCAACATACCTGGATAGAAGGAATGGGTGACGTTTCTGGTCGAGACCTTTCTTCAGACGGAGTCAGGAAAAAAGGGAGACGCAGAGATATGGAAGGATAAGGTGTGAAAACGGAAAATCAAAGGGAACGAAGCTCAAGGAAAAATGTTTGTAAATATTCGTAAATCTGTCTTCGTTGGTACTAACACGAGAAAAGTATGGACCAAATCAATAAAAACTTCTGATGTTGGAAATATATCTCTTAATTGACACTTAATTTATTAACATTGTTATTAATTCTGTTTTTAATCCACCGATGCTGTCTGACATGAGTAGTTCTACTTTCATGTGACTTTATAGTCTATAGTTCCTCCTTAATATTCTTATCTTTGTCCATGCACTTTCTATTTCTCAACACAGTATCCTACCATTTATTCCCTCAAAACATAACCTCACATATATTCTGATCTGACATGCTGCCCACTCACCCACCCACAGCATTTAGCTGCTGTGATACCATGTGATCCATTTTGCTGAACGCTCTTACGGTTTCTCTCAGGAGGTAAAACTAGTCCCAAGTGGCAACCAGAGAGCAGTTTTCTAAGGCCTGGATCTGTACATAACGTGTATGAAAGATGAAATGTGTACAAAAACAAATTTTTGTGTGATAGCTAATGGAAATGTAGATGGGTCAACATTATGAACACTGCCAGGAAATTTTGGGAATGTGCTTTGAGTCACTTAACATCTAGGAAGTGGCTCAGTCTCTGACTAACAAGAAAGTTAAATTTCTCACCGAACAGCAATCTAATCACCGAAAAATCAGGACCATCATGAAATCGTCAATATTAGGTCTGCTCTGATGTTCTTTATCTTGTTGCTGCTGGCATGTTTTGTTGTTTTAGTCAACTGGTATTCAGAATTTTTAAAAATAATTAAAAGTTAAAATATTATTGTAAATTAAATTAAACCATGGTAAATTAACCACAACCATAAGAATAAAGTGATTTTTAAAATAAAAACACTTTTCAAGGACGTTATTTTTAATGAAAATTCATGTTGATGAATGTGGTCAGGGCTGGTGTAAAGCTGATGTTCTAACTACAACAAAGGAGTGAATATCCAATGTTCACAGAAGTTTAGAAACAAAGAAAGTAGGGGTAGACCAAATAGTAACTATGACTCTGGCCTCCACAGGCAAAGCATATGATACGGTTTTTGAGGACACAAGGGGTGATGCATTTCAGTGAGGATAAAAGTGGAATTTGATGGTTGGCCTTTTAAACACTGTAACATGGTATAAGAGGAATCAGTGTTAGGGGAACTTGGATGCTCTGTGGCTAAATAAAAAGAGCTGTTTTTCAAATCCGCAAGGTTAAAAATCTCACTGAAGATGAACTGGTTGTTTTGTTACTTGATTTGTGGGAATTTCTTGTTGAAAGAAAGCAATAGGCTTGAAGAAAATCCCATCAAAAAAATCAGGAGTTTAACTTCTGCAATGGCGCTAAGGCACATAGAAACATTTGTTAAATCACTCTACATTCAGACATTTTTTTACTACCGAGCACCTTTTATCTTGAAGACATATATACAATTTTTGAGTCCCTTAAGTGTCACTTCCTGTCATGTCCAAACCAACCATCGTTCCTTATCCCTATACTCCAGAGGAGTTACATTCTGCCTTCTTTAGGAATGAAAAACAAAGAGACAAAGGTACACTTAAACGATTTATGTTCATTGGCTGTTAGTTTTGCTTGTTTTACCCTTCCTACAATCAAATGTTAAAATGAAACACATCATGGAGAAAATTGTGGCCAATTCTGACCTGGTTTTCAGCAATGAGTTGAACACCCCCCTTAAAACCAAATAACGCAACTTCCCTTTGGTATTAGGATTTTAACTTGGGTTAAATTAATTAATGGGTAGTTTTTCAAATTATTTGAAGACATTTTATTTGCCATCAAGTCAAATAAATTGGCAGACTATACACTGCGTAAAAAAATTGAAACATTTGTCATTGAGTTGATGGTCACTCGATGACAACTTGATCAGAGGAGCGAGGCACGATGATGGAATATTTGTTTGTGCAGAAAATTCATAGGCAGTCCCTCAGGGCTAAGGAAGACTTGTGTCTACTCTGGTTAGTGGGTCCTGATGTCACTGATGAGGGTAATTTAGGACCCGCAGATAACAGGTGGGAGGGATTTGATGGAGAAGATGGATGGGTAGTTTGTAAAATCATGCATTCCTTTCGTTGTTATTGCTTGGCTTCTATGTACTCACAAGGGGCAACAGAGAACTCGAGTTTCCCACTGTTATAATGTTTTTTCACTACTATCAAAATAGTGCAGAAGATGAAAGAAACAGGAAACAACTTTTAGGTAACCAGTTAGTTTGATCATCTCTGAGGTGTGGCAGGAATCACTGACTGGTATGAATGATAACTGGTTGGACATGGTTCATCAGATTACTGTGAAATGATTAAGGTCAGTGTCAGCAGGGGTCTAAAGGCGAAAGGTATATAATCAAAAGAGCAAAAGGAAAGGCTCAGAGAAGTTGTAAAATGGCAGTTGACGCTTGAATTCCCACTGGAAAGAGTTAAACCCTAATTACTTACTGATCTCAGGAAAGTGAGGGGTCATTGACATCATTGTGACAATCAAGGGAGACTTGATTGTTGCAAACAAGAGCTGCTACGTGCATTTGCATGCCATATTCAGTAAAATTAAAATGATAAAATATATATTTTAAATAATTTCAGGACCATTCCTATTAATTGAATGAATAAGTTTATTGGCCAAGTATGTACACATACAAGGAATTTGCCTTCAAATCAAGTTAAGTCACTTTTACTTCTATAGCACGTTTAAAAAAACAACTCTCGTTGACCAAAGTGCTTTACATTGGTGGAGGTACTAACGTTATACAACAGTGGTTCATTGATTAAGTACATACATAAATAAATACATATAGCCCATCCCTCAGAGGACATCAAGAAAGGCTTGAGAGTAAAGATGAGTTTTAAGTCTCGACTTAAAAGAGTCGATGGAGGGGGCAGTTCTGATGGGAAGAGGGATGCTGTTCCACAGTCTAGGAGCTGCAACCGAAAGGCACGGTCGCCTCTGAGCTTATGCCTAGACCGCGGGATGTTCAGTAACCCCAAGTCAGCCGATCTGAGGGACCTGGAGGTGGTGTGGTGGGTAAGCAGACTTTTGATGTAGGTGGGGGCAAGCCCGTTAAGGGCTTTGTAAACATAAAGAAGGATCTTGAAATGTATTTGGAACCGCACAGGGAGCCTGTAGAGAGAGGCCAGAATCGGGGTGATGTGGTCCCTTTTTCGGGTGCCCATCAGGAGTCTCGCTGCTGCGTTTTGGACCAGTTGCAGGTGGGACAGTGAAGATTGGCTGATGCCAGTGTGTAAAGGGAGTTGCAGTAATCGAGGCGGGAGGAGATAAATGTGTGGATGATCTTTTCGAGGTCGTCAAACTGGAGGAATTGTTTTATTTTAGCTATCATCCAAAGCTGGAAGAAGCTATCTTTTACCATGGCATTGACTTGTTTGTCAAATTTCAACGCTGAGTCAAATATCACGCCATGGTTTTTGACGTGAGGTTTGAGTAATGGGGTAAGGCTTCCAAGGCTGCCTGCTATCATTTTAATTGAGTCTGAGGGGCCGAGAAGGATGACCTCAGACTTACTCTCATTTAGTTGGAGGAAGTTCTGGGCCATCCAACACTATATCCTCGAGGCAGTGGATAAGGTTAAGTAGATTTGATCGGTTGTTGGGCTTCAGGGGGAGATAGAGTTGTGTATCGTCTGCATAGCAATGGAAGGAAATGCCATGCCTTTGAATGACTTGGCCTAAGGGGAGCATATACAGGGAGAAGAGAATGGGGCCAAAGATGGAACCTTGTGGAACCCCGCAGCAGAGGCTAGCTGGGGAGGAGAAAGAGTTGCCTATGTTTGTAGAGAAGCTCCTACCTTTGAGGTAGGAGATGAACCAGCTCAGGGCAGTGCCATCAATACCAACCCGGTACCGGAGACGGTCAATTAGGATAGTGCGGTTGACTGTATCAAATGCTGCGCTGAGGTCGACAGTATCAAATGCTACCTTGGTGCACCGCTCATAAGTAACACGACATACAGTAAACAATTAAGAATAAAACATTATAGTTTAAACATGTGAATGAAATAAAATACCAGAGAAAAAGGAGGCTACAGACTTTTGGTTATTGAGTAGAGTTACTGCTCATGAAAAAAAGCAGTTTTTATGTCTGGCTTTGGTGACTTTGACAGTCCGGAGTCGCCTTCGAGAGGGAAGTGATTCAAAGAGTTTGTGGCCAAGGTGAGTGTGGTCACAGATGATCTTACCCACTCTTACCTGGCCCTTGCAGTGTACAGTTCGTCAATGGGGGGGAGAGGTTTGCAGCAAAAAACTTTCACAGCTGATCGAACGAATCGCTGCAGCCTCCGGATGTCGTCCTTGGTGGCTGAGCCAAACCAGACCATGATGGAGAAGGTGAGGACAGACTATGATGAGATAGTATGGAATTGGACCTTCGTTGCCTGTGGCAGATTGTATTCCTCAGCTGCTGCAGAAAGTACATCCACTGTTAAGCCTTTTTGACTGTGGAGTTGATGCTAGCCCCCCGAATAAATTGCAAGTCTGACAAATTCGGTCCTCTTAGAAGGATGGAATTTCACATAATGAGCAATATCAACAAAGTTATTAATATATGTTCCCTATTTGTTTTGTTTTTTAAGGCTATGGCTCAAGGGAATTCATTTGGATAGTAACATAATAGCGAATAAATGAACCAGATTTGATCAACTAAGGTTCATTCCTGAGGCAGAGTGGATGTCAGAATATTCTTTCCTTACCAAACCCTTCTCAACTTTGAGTCAAGTCTTCCCTTTAATAATATCCTCCGTGAAACCTCATCATCAAAAATAGGTGTGAATATCACAGTTTAGCTATAAAATAAAGTTGAGTGATCAAATAGATACGTAGCCAGGCCATCTCCATTTCTTCACAACAAAGTCGGAATATTTGGACAAAGATTGCGTTCTCAAAATTATGTGACAATATCTTACAATGGAGAAGGCTCTGTCTGGACTGGTGTGGGGGGTAATTATAGATTTCCTGGAGTTTGCAGTTTTTAGGGCATCCTTTATAGTGCAGGTACTTGTCACAACCTATAGAATCTCAGTCCACCTTAGGTCTGCAAGGTGGCAAATGACATAAATTTATTGTACAAATATGTTTGCTTCTGTAGTTTTGGTGTTCAAGTATTATAAGTGCACTTGAAACATGCTCAAGCCTAAACGAAGAGCAATTATTTAATTGTTTAATTCCTTACTGAGGGATAGTTTTAAACAAACCAGGGAGTCTGGGAAGCTTTTTGTGTGTAAGCTTGGAATGGATTTCCCTTTGAAGTCAATTCTTGAACATTCATATGACTCCACATCGCCACTTTACAGTAATTTCATATTTTTATTTGACTCTTCTATTCCTTTTAAACAAAACCTCATTGTAAAAAACAACAATAGTTTTAATTGGGTCACACAATATGCAAAATTAATGTGACTTCTTTACATTCGTTGTGTTGACTTACTCAATTAAGAAAATATGACACATTGTTTTACTTGCAAGAATTTTGTGGTTTATAATGTTATCCAGTCTTTCTGTCCAAATGACTCATTGCAAAATGTTTGAAGTATTTTTCTGTAAGTGGCTACCGAGCCATAGTAGAAAATCTTATAATAGATAGCAGATTGTGCAAATAGTATTATGTAGGAATATTTTATAATAGTATTAAATATGAACACTAAATACAGAGAAACAAAAGACTTCCTGTGGTGGAAGAATTTTAAATGTATCCACAGAAATTGATCATCATGTTTCACACAAGGATAACCTGCCACACTCCCTTTCCCTGAATTGCTGTATGGCAGTATAACATTGAGCCTACTGTACCTTTCCCAGGAAATGTGACTATGTATTTTTTTTCTACTATTTAATTACATGTTGACAAAGAATTATACATGTATACAATGCTCACAAGAACTTTCTATTCCATTAAACTTACCTTCAAGCTTTCAGAATACATGTCCGATTAACAATGGTGAAAAATATTTGATCAATTTGTCCATGCCGTTTTCAGCAGTAAGTTCCCTACAAACTCTGTTTATCAATGTTTCTATACTCCCAAGCTGAAACTAATTTAATGATTCTGAGCTAGACACCAGCAGCAGGAATTTAAGTTTGCTTTGGAAACCCCCCTCCCCCAGTAGTGATCTGAAAACGTCTAAAATGTTGTTTGTAGCATGCACATTTCTTAGGTGAATTGCACCAGAGGTCTAATTGTTGAGAATCTTAGCATGCTGTTGCAAACGTTGTCCAAACACCCCTCTGCACGTTGAATGAAAATAAAAATAAAACTGCAGATTGCTGGAAATCTCAGTCAAAACCAGAAAAGCTGGAAAAACTCAACAGATCAGGCAACATCTGTAAAAGAGAAGCAGTCAATGTTTCTGGTCCATGATCCCTGGTTCGAACTAGGAAGGAGAATGATGCAAGTTATTATTCAGCAGAAGAGACGTGGGGAAGGAATGTGTAAACTCTGGTATGAGTTGAAATGGTTAAAGGTAGTAGTTTCAGTTTGTATGATGTGCTGTTAATGATAAGGTAATAAGACCTGTCCACTAAGATAGACTTACGTGGGTATGATAAGGAAAAATGGACCATCTGAGTTAATCTGAGTAATTGCATAACCAACGGAATTTGTCTGATAAATTGAAATCACATAGCAGGTGGGCTAAGGAACTACGTTCATGTTATTTGTTGCTGATGCGATTCTGGGACATGACCAGCTGACCAAACGATACAGGTCCACCTCACGATATGAACATCTGACATATGCAGAGTCCGTGCATATGATGAGTATGTGGGAAGACCCCATGGGATATATTTACCAGTTGCTGCGGAACCTCAGGCATCTTCTGCCTTGTGGGAATTCTGTTTGCAGAAATATCTGAATGGTGGAGTTAAACACCTGGTTTCACAACATGGTGCTATTGTTTTTATTTAAATATATTGTCAGGCAACTTCATTATGACTTGCGCACTGTTTAGATTACGAATTGTTCTGTACAATGGAATTTTGTCATAATCTGGAGATGGGGACGGGACCTGGACATGGAGAGGAAAAACAGGAGGGCAGATGGAAAGTGTTCTTACATAGACAAGAAGAAAGAGCATGTTATCCAAAATTAGAGAATTAGATATTACAGTGCCCAGCATAATGTTTTGGACAAAGACCCATCATTTATTTATTTGCCTCTGTACTCCACAATTTGAGATTTGCAATAGAAAAAAATCACATGTGGTTAAAGTGCACTTTGTCAGATTTTAATAAAAGCCATTTTTATACATTTTGGTTTCACCATGTAGAAATTACAGCAGTGTTTATACATAGTCCCCCCATTTCAGGACACCATAATGATTGAGACACAGCAGTGCCGTGTAAATGAAAGTAGTCATGTTTAGTATTTTGTTGCATATCCTTTGCATGCAATGACTGCTTGAAGTCTGCGATTCATGGACATCACGAGTTGCTGGGTGATTTCTCTGGTGATGTTCTGCCAGGCCTGTATTGCAGCCATCTTTAGCTTATGTTTGTTTTGGGGACTTGTCCCCTTCAGTTTTCTCTTCAGCATAAAAAAGGCATGTTCTATTGGGTTCAAATCGGGTGATTGACTTGGCCACTCAAGAATTGACCATTTTTTAGCTTTGAAAAACTCATTTGTTGCTTTAGCAGGTTGTTTGTGATCATTGTCATGCTGTAGAATGAATGCCGGCCTATGGGTTTTGAGACATTTGTTTAAACTTGAGCAGATAGGATGTGTCTATACACCAGAATTCATTATGCTACTACCATTAGCAGTTGCATCATCAATGAAGATAAGTGAGCCAGTACCTTCTGCAGCCATACATGCCCAGGCCATAACACCCCCACCATCATGTTTCACAGATGAGGTGGTATGCTTTGGATCTTGGGCAGTTCCTTTTCTCCTCCATACTTTGCTCTTGCCAGCACTCTGATATAAGTTAATCTTCGTCTCATCTGTCCACAAGACATTTTTTTCCCGAACTGGTTGCTCTTTTAAGTATTTCTTGGCAAACTGTAACCTGGCCATCCTATTTTTGCAGCTAACCAGTGTTTTGCATCTTGCGGTGTAGCCCCTGTATTTCTGTTTATGACAGTGGTCAATGACAAATCCGCACCTGACTCCTGAAGAGTGTTTCTGATCTGTCGCATAGGTGTTTGGGGATTTTTCTTTATTATGGAGAGAATTCTTCTGTCATCACCTGTGGAGGTTTTCCTTGGCCTGCCAGTCTCTTTGTGATTAGTAAGCTCACCAGTGCTCTCTTTCTTCTTAATGGTGTTCCAAACAGTTGATTTTGGTAAGCCTAAGCTTTGGCTGATGTCTCTAACAGTTTTATTCTTGTTTGTCAGTCTCATAATGGCTTCTTTGACTTTCATTGGCACAACTTTGGTCTCATGTTGATAGACAGCAACAAAAGCTTTCAATGGTGATGGAAAGACTGGAGGAAAGACTAGGTGCTGAGAGCTCTCTTATACCTGCATGAAGGAGGCAATGAAACACACCTGAGCAATTGCAACCACCCGTGAAGTCATGTGTCCCAAACATTATGGTGCCATAAAATGGGAGAACTATGTATCAACACAGCTGTAATTTCTACATGGTGAAACCAAAATTTATACAAATGGCCTTTATTAAAATCTGACAATGTTCACTTTAACCACATGTGATTTTTTCTATTACAAATCTCAAAATTGTGGAGTACAGAGGCAAATAAATAAATGATTATTCTTTGTCCCAAACATTATGGAGGGCAATGCAAGTCCAGAAGATTGCAATGTACCTAGACTAAATATATAGTGTTTTTCCTCAAGTGCATTGTAACAATGCAGGCGGCCCTGGCCAGGGAGATCACAGTGGGATTGGAATGGTGAATAAAAATGGCAGTCGACTGGAAACTCAGGGTCATTCCTGTGGCCTGAACCTCACATTGCTGAGCAACATTCAATGATCTTTGAATTAAAACTGCTTGAAGGAACCATCCATTATTTTCAGTTTAGTGGCCACATGCTTTTGTTCTATTATTGTGATTCTACATGTGTTTGTAGCTTTATTCGGTTGTTTCTAATTGAAAAAGTCTACAGAAGTGGTGTCGCAGGTGCAAATTTTTGTTGACTTCAGGCTTCTGTATCCACATCTTGCAATCAGACAAGAATGTATTAATAGGCATTCATCTCCCCTGCAATACATAATACTGTGAGAATGGGAGAACCTCCAACTGCATCCATGACAGCAATTCAGAGCATGGCAGGGAAAGCATTGATGAAGCCATGATGGTGTACCTTTGTGCACTTGAATGGAAGTAGGACAACACCTTGCAGTTTTTATCCGCTGTGGTAGATCAGCAGAAATTATGCTTCTCTGGTCCAATGTAGCCAACTGTATCAAACTTTGGTGAGGCCATATTCGGAGTATTATGTGCAGTTCTGGTCACGCATCACAGAAGGATGTGGAGGATTTGATGAGGTATTAGAAGATGTCAACCTAGCCTGGATTAGAGAGCATTAGCTATAAGGAGAGGTTGGACAAATTTGGATTGTTTTCCCTGGAGCATCAGAGGCTGAGGGCAAACCTGAAAGAGTTGTACAAAATTTATGTGATAGTAAATTTACTATGGGCACATAGATAGTTAGATAAATTTACTAGGAGAGATAGTCAGACCCTTTTTCATTGGATGAAAATATCAAATACTGGAGACATTGGTTAAATCTGAGAGGGGAAAGTTTAAAGGACATTTTAGAGGCATGTTTTTTTACACAGAGAGTTGGAGATGTCAGAAATGTACTGCCAGGGAAGGTGGTGGAAACAGAAACTATATCAATAGTTAAGAGGCATTTTTGGCATGCACGCGAATGGGCAGGGAATTGAGGGATATAAATGATGTGTAGAGGGGATTACTTTAAATTGGCTGAAGGGCCTGTTCCACTCTTGTACTGTTCTATGTTTTTGAACAGAAGCAGCTAATTAAGCAGTCCATATTCTGACAGCAGCTAAAATTAATTTTGTTGCAGTGCTAACTGAGCTACCATGGAAAATTGTAGGGTAACAAAGCCTATGCATTGGCAACTAGCTGATAATTCTGGTACTGGACCCATGCACATGCACAGCGTGCAGACAGGAAAATGATGTTTCTCCAAAAACCTATAAAATTTAACATTGGCACGCTGCAGTGGTGACTCTGCTGTCTAAACTGCTTTGGAATACACCCACTATACTCGGCCCAGTGGCTCTAAAAATTCAAGTTAATTTGGAGCATGCAAGACCACTTGTGGCTCTGTCAATACTAGTTCTCCTATTCCAGTGGGTGCAGTGTGGAAGGCTGCTGATTTTCATTTGAAGACTCAAGATCACCTTGAAGAATGACCTGAACGAAGTTTACAACATATACCAAAGGCATACATAGGGTAGATAGTCAGAGCCTTTTTCATAAGGAAAAATGGCAAATACTGTAGGCATTGGTTTAAGAGGAGGAAACCTTAAAGGAGATCTTTAGGGCATTTTTTTTTACACAGAATTGGAGATGTGCAGAATGTGCTGCCACATGAACAGGCAAGGAACCAGGCTCATAGCCCCAACTGCGTTCAGACAATTGCACCCTGAATTGTCTCAGTAAAGAAGATACCTGTTGGCTGGCAAACAGGCCAAGGTTTTGGTGGAATGCAAACAGTGACAGAACTACGGACAGAACTTGATCGGCATGGATGAGATGGATGTTTTGTTAGCACTGGGCCTATGTTCGCTGGAGTTTGGAAGAATGAGGGGGACCTCATTGCAATGTACAGAATAGTGAAAGGCTTGGATAGAGTGGATTTGGAGAGGATGTTTCCACTAGTGGGAGAGTCTAGGACTAGATGTTATAGCCTCAGAATTAAAGGGCATTATTTTAGGAAGGAGATGAGGAGAGGGTGGTGAATCTGGAATTCTTTGCCACAAAAAGCAGTGGAGGCCAGTCAGTGGATATTTTTAAGGCAGAGATAGATTCTTGATTAGTACTGGTGTCAGAGGTTATGGGGAGAAGGCAGGAGAATGGGGTTAGGAAATAGAGATAGATCAGCCATGATTGAATGGTGGAGTAGACTTGATGGGCCGAATGGTCTATTCTACTACTATCTATTATGATCTTATGCCCAAAGGGCCTGTTTTTGAACTGTGTGGCGCTATGATGTTTTCGGCCCTATATAGTTAATAAAGATTCACCTCACATTTACCTGCAATACAATTCACCTGCCACAGTTTTTCCCACTTAATCTCTTATCTCTTCTAATTTAATGGTAACATCTACACTATTTTGAATACCACTTAACGAAATGCTGATGACACAGAGATATGTTGTAGGTATACACAAAATGTTGCAGTAGCTGGAGTAAAATGCAGGACTGGTAGCATCTCTAGAGAGAAGGAATGGGTGATGTTTCGGGTTGAGACCCTTCTTGTGTTCTTTTAGGTTGGGGGGCAATTGGTTCCCCAGACCTTGTCAATGCAGCCACCTGGAATTCCACTAGTGTTAGTCATTCTTCACTGTCACTGTCCAGAAGTGTTTGGCATTTCCTTTCCCCAGTAGAATGAATAAGGAAGTGACTAGGTTTGGAATCATAAGGACTAGCCCACTGTGACCGTGAGTAAAATGTGTTTATGTAGTTGACCTCTCTCATTAATACTAAAAATGAAACACTGCAGACATCGCAGCTATCATAGAGATGTGCCCCTTTAAGAATTTATTTTAATTAAGCAAAAACAACATACTATGGATTCTGGAAATTGAAAAATGATGCCACAGCACTAAGCAGGCCAGGCAGTGGATAGAAACACTTCTCATGAAAACTAGAAACATTCAGAATGGATAGAATATCATTTAATGCTATAAATCACAATGGATATTTCCTGCTGGGTAGAGGAATGCATGAACATAAGGTTATTAAGCTCAACAGTGAGCTTAATAACCTTATAAAAAGAATGGTCACTTGAGTCAGGGATATGAACTTTCTTGGTGAAATTTTTGGTCATGTACATGGAATTAAACTGATTGAAAGAAATGTAGTTAAGCAAATCTGCTTCACCCCTCTTTTCTAGACTTACACCGACAGCTGTTAAAATTCTGGACGAAACATTATGTATGTTTAACAGATCTAATTTCATCAGGTTAAAGTGTTACATTATCTACACAATAATGTCCAACTGTTTTAGAACAGTGTCCATCAAAGGAGTATTTGTTGACATTGTAAGTATTGAAGAAGTCAAACAGCTCAACTATTCTCAGTTGTTTACATCTTTACTTGCTGTACTTTGGCCAGAAGGTATAAAACACGAGAATGTTCTTCTGTTTGTGACTGATGCAGCTCTGTACATGAAAAAAGCTGCTCATGCTCTTAAAGTTTTATTCCCCAAAAGGCTGCATTTGACATCCTTGGCTCATGGACTCCATAGAATTGCCGAGCACATACGTAGCTTGTTTCCAAATATCGATCGCCTAGTTTCCAATGTCAAGAAAATCTTCCTCAAAGCACAGTAACGTGTGCAGTTGTTCAAGCACATGGCACCTGAGATTCCGCTACCTCCTCAGCCCGTTATGACTAGGTGGGGTACATGACTCTCTGCTGTACTCTACTATGCTGCAAATTTTGAAAAGATAAAAGAAATTGTCAACTGTTACGAAGAAGAAGAATCTGCTGCAGTCAGGATCGTCAGTGAAATCATGCACAAAAAGTCCCTCCACCGTAATCTTGTGTTTATTGCTTCCAATTTTGTAAACTTCCCACAAGCTATCACTTCCTTTGAGAAAAGTGGCAAAACATTAGTGAATAACTTGCAGGTTTTCAACAAAGTAACAAACGATATTCGTAAAGTTCCTAGATAAAGACATACAAGGAAAATGTGTTGTAGATAAAGACACACAAGGAAAATGTGTTGTGGATAAAGACACACAAGGAAAATGTGAGAAAGTGATTTTAGGTAACAGAAATCTTGAAGAAATACAAAACATAGCTAAAGTTATCAAAGGCCATTGTTATGCACAAGATATGGACATGCATATAGAATTTGTAGCTAGTTTCGGGTATGCACCAGTGTGCTGCTCTTGTTTTCAGTTCTAATATTTCATTCATTTTTAAAGCTCCCTGCAAACCATTTATTGCTGGCACAAACAATAGCACAATGTGGCCTGGGCACCTCATAAAGTAATCTAACAAACTGCTGGAGCAACTCAGTGAGTCAAGAAGCATCTATGATGGGAAATGGACGATGAAGGCTTCGGTCAGGACCCTTCAGACCAATGGAGTGGAGAGGTAGCTGGTATAAGCAGGTGAGGGGCAAGGCGGAACAAGAGCTAGCAAGTAACAGGTGAATGAAGACGGTCAAAAAGTAGGAGAGCTATACGAATCTCAGTGGGGGAGAAGTGAGAGTGGTTCTCATGGAATTCCCATCGGAGAACGTCAGTGAGTATACATTAAGGAGATTTTGCAGTGAAGCAATCTTCTTCCTCTTCTTTCGTATGGCGTGACAGCCTAAAGTTGTTGTATTTGATAGTGAAGCAATAAGATGGAGACACAAGAGACTGCAGATATGCATTATTAGAATATCTGCAGTTTATTTTGTCTTGTATTCTGTCAGCTCTGGTAAGAAATTTGAAACCTAGTAAACCATTGAGGTCTGTGTGGAATTAATGAACCTTGTTATTCATTGCCAGATCGAATGGAGTGCTTTCCCTCCTGTACCTAGTTAGAGAAGAGGGACGTGAAAATGTTTTATAGTCATTACCTTTTATAATGGTGTTCAGTCCATGAGCAAGTAACATTAACCAATCTGTAGAGAACCAAAAAGGTTTATTTTGGGGAAGACACCCACACACCCCGATTAAACACATATTTCCACTAAACTAATAGGAAACAGGAAACTCAAGCCCATTTTCTGTCTGCGGTCACTTAACCCACACATTCCTCAACAGTGAATGTTTTCATTTGCAGATTTATTATATCTGTTCTGGGTTTGAGCAGTGCCAGAAAAACAAAACTCACAAAACAGGCAAAATGAATGGCTGCCGGGAGGAAGCAGCATGCTTCAGACATGTGCAGCAGAAGGATAGAGATTGTGGTGAGCCCCAACATGTATCAACAAAAGCAGGGTAATTGCACTGCCAAGTCTCAATGCACACTGTGAAAGAATAATGATTGCATGACTGAAGGTGTAGACCAGCACAACGACAGCTCTGCTGAGTCCCCACACATCAAAAAGCTGTCTTTGCCAGAGTCCCTTCTTCCTTCTCCCCAGAGGCCTAGTAAGATTCTAAAATAGAAAAGCCACTGAGTCTGATTCCAGGTAAGGGTGGAATTTGCCCCCACGCTACCAATTCTGTTTAATTGTGGGTGTGGTGAAAGAGGACTGGAGAGTTGTTAATTTACACTCCGATTTAAAGAAGGGAAGGTATAAGTCTGACATCTACAGGCAAGTCCGGTTAAAAACAGTGGCAGAGATATTTTTTAAGATAACAATGAAAGACAAAAGTAACTGGCATTTTGAAGACAACAGTCTAAACTGCCAACAAAGAGCAATTGAAAGAATCTGCTATTAGAAACTTAATTGAGTTAGTTGATAAGGCAATAGCAAGTGACTTGGAGGGCAGTGTGCAAGATGAGTGTAGTAGGAAGCAACTGCAGAAAGGAATAGGTGACGTTTCAGGTCGAGACCCTTCTTCAGACTGAAGGGTCTGAAGAAGGGTCTCGACCCGAAATGTCACCTATTCTTTTTCTCCAGTGATGCCGTCTGAACCACTGTGTTGCTTCAGCTTTTTGTGCCTCTCTTTGATGTGTTGTCTATGGATTTACGGCTTCTAACAATAATTAAAGCGCATGTAATTAAAGAGATGATGGCAGTGTGGGTGGGAGGATAGTCAAGACATTTGAAGAAACAGGTATTACTGAATCCTAATTAGCATTCTTGCTCCAGATTCCAGCATCTGCAGTCTCTTGCATATCCAGTATTGAATCCCTGGTTGCTTGATATATATTTAAGGCCTGAATATGGAGATGTGGCATAATTAGAAAGATTGCGGATGTCATGAATCCTATTAATGTACTAAGCTCTAGTAGATTTAACAAACTTAACGAGAGCTTAGAAAACTGGAGAAATGGGCAGCAACAGTGAGATGTGATGTTATGCAGCAAAAGACAAAGTGCTAGAGGAGCTCAACTGGTCAGACAGCTTCTGTGACGGTAATGGACAGATGACATTTCAGGTCAGGACGTTTCTTCCAACAGATGGAGTAGGGGGGAGAATGGTGGAAAAGTGAGGTGGGGTGGAGCAAAGCCTCGCAAGTGATAGGTGGATACAGGTGAGGGGTGGGGGCGAATGACAGATGGTCACATTTGGGGAGTGATGTGAAATGTGCAGATAAATTGTAGTTTTCATGTATTGTGAAATAAACGGGACAATGCAGTCAAATTTCTAGGTCTTTGCATTCTTCCATGGAAATGCAGTTTAAAAGTCATGTGACATCTGCTGTGTTGGCGGACCTTTATTGATTTTGATAAATTTGATTTGAAGTTTGTGATCAAGTCTCTTTGTCTGTTGAATATTTATTGTATATGAGAGTACTCAAGGGGCTAAATATGGCTTCAGTTCAATCCTCAGGCAGCATCACAACTACATACTAGTTGTAATGCCTATAAATTACACTTGTGGAATGGACTCTGGAGCTGGCATGAGATAACATTTTGGGATATTCCTAAATCTATAATGTTCTCCCATGTCCAATTGATGTCTTGTGACACCATTCTTTCCTTTCACTTCAAAACCGAAGCTCAAAACTAACTCATTCAGAAGAGATAATAATCTCCTCTGTTATTTAAGGATTATATCACAATGCATGTTAGTGCACTGCCCTCTTGCCTTTTCAAAGTTCTCTTAAATACCTCAGTGATTTTTGCACACAATCTAAAGTGACCACCCAGTAATCAGCCAACAAATATCTCAAACAATTTTATCTGGTCGTAATTACACCAACTTATGTAAGCTTAGTTTCCACAACTGGCTTTTGCATTCTCTGCATTATGATATTGACTGCATTTTAAAAAAACTTAATCTGACTGTATTACTCTAATGCCAAGAAATATGCCACTGCAAAAAAATATTTCACAGGACTGAGTTTGCCTGTTGCTACTCAATTATTTCATATTCCCCTAATACATTTCAACACAGAACTGTGCTTACTTACCACAATATGAGAACATATATATTTTTGTCAATATCAGCATCAATTTACAAAGTGGGTACTGTAAATTGATACATTGATTGATTGAAAGAAACAGCACGGAAACAGGCCCTTTTGCCAACCGTGTGCACGTCAACCATCAATCACCCATTCACGCTGCTTCTATGTTATTTCACTTTCACATCCACTTCCTACACACTAAGGCCAATTAACCTACAAATATTCGTAATGGCTATGGAGAGAAGGCAGGAGAATATGGTTGAGAGGGAAAGATAGATCAGCCATGATTGAATGGCAGAGTAGACTTGATGGATCGAATGGCTTCATTTTACTCCTAGAACTTATGAAACACACACGATTTTGGGATGTGGGAGGAAATCAGAGCTCCCGAAGGAAACCCACGTTGACACAGAGAAAAGTCATGCAAACTCCACACAGATAGCGCCTGAGGTCGGGATCGAACCTGGGTCTCTGCCTGTTAGGAGATCGTTTATCTGAGGACATGCAGTTTAAAAGTTTATAAATAAATGAAATCTACTGTAACGAATCATGTCTTATAATGCCAGGAGGAACTACTTGCAATATCTGATGTATTGATGTAACAAAAGAGCTCTCAGCTATTGATGCTGTGGGGTCATTTGTCATTCCATTCGTGACATCATAATCATACTGAGATTTGACCCTCAGAGGAGTTCGTAAACTGCTTCTCAGATAACTCAGAGCAAACACCTGGAGCACTTGTTTCAAGTCCCAGCCCTGTCATGGGAACAGTTTCTATGCTTGTCCCCATACCAAAAGTCACAAAATTGGAACTGACATTTAAAGATATAATTTATATGGCCGGTGACACAGTCAATGGGAGCGTAATCTTGGAGTTGAATGATCCTTTGTACCTTTATTCGGTGAAACTGAAGATATCAGGCAAAGGATTTGTGGAGTGGATTGGGGAATCCGATGCGAGTCTAGAATACAACAGGAAAATCCACTGCAGTAATAAAGAAGATTATATTCATCACACCATCACATTGTGGGGAGCAGGTACAAAGTTGAGTTCAATTGTAGAGAACAAGTTACTTCACACTGTAAATCACTTTGGAGCATCTTGACAACTCATAGCATGCCGGTACCTTTGATGCTCTTAACTGTAAAATTGGAAGCATAATATTTATTAAATGGTGATAGCACTGAGATTTGTAGTATATTTCCAAATTCAATAATTTGGAGAACATGGTGACGAGATAAAAATAACAATCCAGAACAGAATAAATGCGGGCTGATTATATTAAAATCTAACTGTAAGAGATATATTCTTTGTAATGTAAAGTATACACCATTTCCAAAATGTGATGTGTGCAACAACCAAAATAGAGATCTATTTTTTTCTAGCAGGTTAATTTGGTGTTCTATCGTTTTTTAAAAAACCGTACACATTGGGGTACAATTCTGCACCCTGGAACATATATAAAACATCTCAAATCCCTGTCTGAGGTGAAAAAAAGGATTTCTCCCTTGTGACCTACCCAGCAGCACAAATAAAATAAATTATTACTTATTATTACATTGCTGTTTGTGAGACCTTGAAAAAATGTAAATGGGCCACTGTGTTTCTGCCATTTAATAAAATGGTGAGCACACATCAAAAGTACTTAATTTGTTGTAAAACACGTTGGGATGTCGGAGGTCACTGAAGGTACCATCAAAATGCATTCATTGATGAGCTATGAGCATCAATGCTGATGCCAGCATCTTTTGTTCCTCTCTAATTTTCCTGAAATGAGAAGGCAGAGGAGTCAACCACATTGATGGTTCAGGAGTTCTATACAACATACTGGATTTTCCCCTGAACAGCATTAATAAAACAATTTTATTTTGAGAATCTACTCTATGTACAGTCGCTCTGACTACCCTTAATTCCAGATTTTCTAAATTTCCCCAGCACACTAGAGTGTGTGTGTTTTTGAGGAGGAGGTGGTTTGGATAATAAACATATAAATGAATTAGAAAATCATCGAGGAATCTGGTTACATATTCATAGGCCACTGAAGTAGCAGTGCAGATGAATGTCATAAATATGTGCACTGAAATTGAAAAGATGCAAATGTTGGAAATATTATACTGCACGGATCATCATACACTGTCTGTTCTCCACGTTATAAAAAGGTTAAAGCAGCTTCGGTGAAGTTGCAGAAAAGACTTACTAGAAGCGAAAGGTTGCAGCTATCATGAAAAATCAAATAAACTGCTAATTGGTTCCAATTTTAGACATGTGTTAAACTGAGGATCATAAATATAAGTAGATCCATAATGTTTGTTTGAGTTTTCAGTTATACAATACAAGCATAAAGAAGGAGATGGAATCTAAAGTTGGAGAATTCAATATTGTGTCCTGAAGGCTGTAATGTGCCCAGGCATTATTTTTTTATGCAAGGAGATCACTGCCTTGAGAATATGTTTATCGAATATATGCCAGCTCCCAATTGAAAGCCACAAGGACATCTTCATCTACCACTGTCCATAACAGTCTATTCACTCTGTTCAACAACACCTTCTTGGCCTATGGTTGTCTCTACAGTATATTTGCCAGCTGGTACTGATTAAAAAAGCTCACTTGAAGAGTGACCCTTTGCGTTCAGGCACTTCAGTTTGCCAATATCTGCGGAACTTTCCGTAGCAATCTTCAAGAGAGGATAATAAAACTGAAAATTGAAACTGTTGCATTGACCCATAATGCATCAGCATGACTTCTGCATTGATATGCAAGATTATTATTTTATATTATATCGAACACCGAACAATGCTCCAATACCTTCCATTAGGGGGAATGTACACAGTTTTTCCCGTGGATTATGGAACCAAGAACTAGGGCTTAGGTTTAAGATTATTGGGGAAAGATTTAATAGGAACCTGGGGACTACTTTTTCACTCAGAGGGTGTGATGTATATTGAACAAGTTATCAAAGGAAGTGGTTGATGCAGGTATCATAACAACATTTAGACAATAGACAATAGGTGCAGGGGTAGGCCATTCGGCCCTTCGAGCCAGCACCGCCATTCACTGTGATCATGGCTGATCATCCACAATCAGTACCACATTCCTGCCTTCTTACTATATCCCCTAACTCCACTATCTTTAAGAGCTCTATCTAACTCTCTCTTGAAAGCACCCAGAGAATTGGCCTCCACTGCCTTCTGAGGCAGAGAATTCCACAGATTCACAACTCTCTGGGTGAAAAGGTTTTTCCTCATCTCTGTTCTAAATTGCCTACCCCTTATTCTCAAACTGTGGCTCCTGGTTCTGGACATTCTCCCCCAACATCGGGAACATGTTTCCTGCCTCTAGCGTGTCCAGTTCTTTAATAACCTTATATGTTTCAATAAGATCCCCCTCTCATCCTTCTAAATTCCAGAGTATACAAGCCAAGCCGCTCCATTCCATCAACATATGACAGTCCTGCCATTCTGGGAATTAACCTTGTGAACCTATGCTGTACTCCCTCAATAGCAAGAATGTCCTTCTTCAAATTTTGGAGACCAAAACTACACACATTACTCCAGGTGTGGTCTCACTAGGGCCCTGTACAACTGCAGAAGGACCTCTTTGCTCCAATACTCAGCTCCTCTTGTTATGAAGGCCTACATGCCATTAGCTTTCTTTGAAAGACATTTGGACAGATACATCATAGGAAACATTTAGAGGGATATGAGACTAACTTAGATGGGCCTTTTGGTTGGCATGAACAAGTTGGCCAAAGGGCCCCTTTCTGTGCTCTACGACTCTGGACATGATAAAGGCAAACGTTCATTTGAGAGGTGCTCCCTTCCATCTCTAGATGCTCTTTCAATTGAACAAAAATTTCCCTATCTACTTTATCAAATTTACTACAGTGTTACAAAGCAAAATTAGCTTTGTAACACTGAGAAAAAATAGCTTTGTAACACTAGAGGAAATTAGCGGATCAGGCATCATCTGTGGAGGAGATGGACGGACTTTTCAGGTTGGAAACCTTCTTCAGATTGATTGGTTTTTAGTTTAGTTTAGAAAAACAGCGCCGAAACAGGCATTACACGGTCACAGGGAGAACATACAAACTCTGTACAGACAGTACCCTCAGTCAGGATCAAACCCGGGTCTCCAGCACTGTAAGGCAACGATTTTACCGCTGTGCCACTGTGTCGCCCCTAGGAGAAGGGGGGGGAAAACTGGAAAAAAGAAATGGAAGTGGGACAAAGCCTGCAAATGATAGGTGGATACAGATGAAGTAAGTGACAAAGGTTAGTGGTGAAAAGGAGTCAAAAGGGTTTCAGATAAAGGAGAGAAGAGAAGTGAAATGTGAAGCTGGTGGGAGGAATATGGGTGCAAAAAAGACACAGGGGCAGGGAATCTTCCCAGCATCAGCAGGTTCTTGTGTTACAGAACTCATCTGAGCTTACTTTTCTTCAACTTCCTAAGCGCCATGCATTTTATGTTATATCCTTGTGCATTCTTTTCTCTTACATGCATGCTAATTACCACTCGCTTCCTTTTGTCTACAACCCCCAAAAGCCAGAATTCTTGAATCCTAACTATTTTCCTTTGAAATGTTGATATCCTCTCTTGCTCAAAGAGAAATATCTTATGGTACATACAGGAACATCATAAGTACACATGAAAATAGGAGCATAAGTAGTCGCCTGGCCCCTCTAGACTTACTTATTATCTAACATGATCACAGCTGATCTGCCCAAGATCTCAACTCCAATTCTTTGCCAATTCTCCATAATTCTCAATTCTTCAATGTTTCAGAAATGCATGCATCTCCGTTTATAATATATCAAGTCAATATAAACCATATGAGTTAAATTACCAGTTTCCATTGGTGTAATTCCATGTACTCTTGTGGAACTCTTAAGGGGCTAAGGGGCCAGTGGGACAATTTGCACTGGACTTGTCTAAGCTAAGATCTATAACTCTAAACAAGGACTGAATGAAAAATGGAAGATTGTCTGACCTGTTGGACAAGATTGTGTGATGTTCATTCTTGGCTGCGTTCTTCTCTTTGACCTGGGTGTTTCACCTAGATTTCTCAATTAAAATACTGCTAAAGTATGTCAGCTCCTGACTATATTGATCATAAATATTTACTGTTTGTAAGATTCAAAAATCACAAGTAAATCATACTATCCCATACCTGCGGCTATTAATGGTAATAATCTCATCTTCGAAAAAACACTCGGTTCAGGAATTTAGGAACATTGGCATAATGTCATCGGTAACATTGAAGGATGTGTCATATTTAATGTTAAAAACTGGCTGTATCTTAATAAGTGTAGTAGGTCCTTGGCTGTGATGTATATGTAATGTAATATGTAATGTAAATGCCAGTGCCCTTTGAGGCCAAAAGCAGAAGCTGGCAAACGTACCTGTGCCTCATGACTGAGGTCAAGTGATCTTCTGGAAGTTCATTTGATTGCAGATTAAACCTTTCCCACAAGATGTCAGACGTGTATTCATTGTGCTAGTCACAACAAGGTCTTAAGGAAGACAATACATTAGCTAATATTTATCCTTCAATCAAAATCATTATGATAGATATTTATCCGTACTGCTTTCTGTGGGATCTTATTATGTTCAAAGTTGCCACCAAATTTACAGCAGTGATTACACTTCAAAGTTGATTCACTGAAAGTATATAGAGTACCTTATGATGGCACTATCTAAACACATCGCTGTCCTTCCTTTCCACAGATTATGATGCTGACGGATTGGAACAGGTCCTTCAAGAAGGCACACATGACTTCCAATTCAGCTATAAACTAGACAATTCTCTTCCATCCAGCTTTACTGGCAACCATGGCAAGATCCGTTACTATATACGAGCACTATGCACCGCCACTATAGGAACCATTGCGCAGGTGGAAAAAGATTTGAAAGTACAGGAAACATACAACCTTAACATTGACCCTATTAATAAGGTACCTACTTCTGTCCAATTCTATTACATAGTAAAAAGTTGTTGGCGCCTCAGCAAGGTGTAGACAAAAACGACACCCGATTCCAAACTTTGCTATCAATGAATTGAAGACACATTGTGTGTCCTGGTTACAAAGAGTTTAGTGGAGATGTGTTTCAAATAAACCCTAATGACAGTTCTTCATGTGGCAAATAGACAGTGAAAATTGGCAGGATATTCAACTATAAAAATGACTGTATGAATCAGAAGAAAGTGGGTCATGGGGCACACGGTGGCGCAGCGACTGGAGTTTCTGCTTCACAGCTCCAGCAGCCTAAGCCAAGGTTCATTCATGATCACCAGCATGGGTTGTATGGAGTTTGAGCATTCTCCCTGTGACTGAATGGGTTCCCCCCCAGCCCCCCACTCCCGTTCTCCCACATCCCAAAAACATGCAGGTTGGCAAGTTATTTGAATGATGGGAATGTGGGAAGAATATAATTGGTAAGGGTAGAATTGGTGTAAAAATATGTGCCTCATGTTAATGTGGACTCGGGGGGCCGAAGGGACTGTTTCTGTGCCAAGGATCCGTGCCCAGGATCCCTATTGTGGGATTCCCACTGCCGCTCCATCTCACCTTGGTCAATGAAGGTCTAACAAGGGATCGGACTTGCACCATCCCAGCACTCATGCTTCAGGGCAACAACAGTAACTCTGTCATTTTATTTGAGGCACTAATTTCACTTTTTCATACTGGATCAATTACAGCTGGCCTATCAATCCCCCAGTACCTATCAAATTATACACTTGAATAAAAACCTATAATTAGGAAATTGAAACAGAAAAGTAATTTATTATTAAAACTAATCTCAATCCAATCCTGATTTTATGCCAACATGCCACTAAACCCCAGGAATGCACAGAATTGCAAGCGAGACTTTTGGAATGATGAAATAGAAATAGCTTTGAGATTAATAGTAATTTGAATCCAGAAATATTATAGCAAAGATAAGGTTTTGCATTTATTTAGCAGTTAAGAACTCAGAGTTTTTTCTAGCTAACAAAATACTTTTGAAAAATAGTCACGGTCACAAATAAGGATAGCAGATGATGAACACAGTTCGGTAAATGACAAGATAATCAGTTTCTCAGACCAGGAGTAAATATTGATCACAACATCTGGAGAACCGAACAGTTCTTCTGCAAAAATAGAACCATGGGATTGTTTGTGCCCACACAAGGGGGCAGAGGGAGATGTGGTTTAAAGTTTAATCTGAAAGACAGCAGCTCCAACCATGCAAAGCTCGCCCAGTAGACAGTCAATCTGTGTTTTCTGCTTGCCTCTCTAGTGGTACAAACTTTGGAATGGTACACCCCATTCAGCATTTATGAAGAGAACAAGCAATGTAGGACACAAGAAAATAGAAACATGAGTGGGTTGTAACAACCCTTCTGATTTGGTCTGTGGTGAAGTATACTTTGCACCCCCATCATGATATGCCCCAATCACCTTCCATCCAGACAATGTAATGTTGCAAGGATTACTGATACATTTTATAATTATATTAAGTGTACAGCGGAATGGTGTAATTTGGCCCAATTACTCCATGTCAATGCAATGCCTCACATGAGCGTCACCCCTCCTCCCCAAACCTGACCCTGTCTCAAGTGTTGTCTCCTTCACAGATGCTGGATGGTGTGTTTCTGTTCCCGTTTCACATATGAAGCTTTGTCATTCTATTTTACCATAAATATGCCATTTTTATCCTTATCTCCAGCTTCCTATGTTATTTTCAGTTGAGAGAGTTATCTCATACTGGTGCTGGAAGTCGCCAGGGATTACTATAAATGTCTCGGTGGGCAAGAGAGGATTCGTCCCAGGTGATGACATCATTATCACAACTGAAATAAGCAACAAAACAGGAAGACACCTCCGGCTAATAACGTACGCCATTGTTGCTGAGATCAAGTACAAAGCATTTGTTCAGGAGGCCTTTTGTGACCACTATCGGGAGTTAATTGAGAAATGCGATCTGAGGAGGATGGAAGCAGTAATTGAGGCACCACCTAAACAGACCACGAAAATTCTTGGATCCTTACAGCTCCCTAAACCAATGTTTATCAGCGACATGTCAAAATGTAAGATTATATCAGTGTCATACCAACTGGAAGTAGCAATCCCAATTCCAAAGCATCGAATCATGGTTAGCACTAGAGCTCCCATTAAAATTGGAACAACTCATGTCCACTTCACTCTATAGAGTTGGACATTGCATGGTTTGAATATTAGTTATTGAATATTATTTCATTGAATATTAGGGTTTGTATTTACTTTAGACAGGATGCATTGCATCATGTGTGAAACAGTGACAGAGACGGCTAAATACAAATAATCTTTTACATATGCTTTTACCACGATTTAAAATAAAGATATTATTTAAATTTTCAGTTACAGTCCATTATGTGATGGATGTTGATATTGTACAAACATACCAAAATGAAGCTAAAAGACCAGCTGTCTGTCCAGTCTGCCCTATCTTACCTGTGAGGCTGGAGCATAGTGGTCATTCCTCTTCATCCCGAGAAGCAATGTAGTGTATGGGGGGAGGGGGGGGGGGGGGAGGGAGGGGGATTCATATATAGAACAGAATAAAAACATGGAAAATAAATTTTAGATATTTTTTCTCCAACCATTCATGACCAGGACCTCTCATATGTAATCGCTGCTGCAGTCAAATAGTCTGATTAATTCACAGAGACGGACATAGTATGCACCAACCAGCAATACTGGGAGTCAACATGCCATACAAAATAATGCAATGACGAAAGAATGGGACAGAGGAAGAACGTCTAAACTATCTCTCCAAGAGCAATCCCATGTACTATCAACACATTTTTAATTATTTTTCAGGCTTTTTTGCTTCAAATGTTTATATAACACTGTTCCAGGAGGCACCATGACACGGTTAGCAAAGCTAGGACACTATCTGTATGGAGTTTGCAATTTTTCCGTATGGCTGTGTAATTTCCTCCAGGTGCTTTGGTTTCTTCTCACATCCCAAATACATGCGCGGTGGATGGTTAAATGGCCATGGGTAAATTGACCCTAGTAAAGTGCATTGGTGCATGGGAGAATCTGCAACAGTTGATAAGAATGCGGAGACAGTAAAAATTGAGATTCATTCAGGATTGGTGTAAATGGGTGGTTGATGCCTGACATGCTCAGTGGACTGAGGGGACCTGTTACTGTGTTGTATCGCTCCGTGAATTTATGACTCTTTTGAAAGCTACTATTGAATCAGTTTGCATCAACCTCTCTGGAAAAATCTTCCTGCTAAGTGATTAGTTGTAGCATCAGTATTTCATCATAAGCAAATTTCCTTTTAATAGTGTAAATATTATTAATATAAACAAACATCGCAATAAATGCTCAGTGGATCAAGCAGAAGTAAAAGTTGAGAATTCTGGAAATTGGAAACAAAATATAGTGAAAGATCAATGTTTAAGATGCCTGCCATTGTAACCATCAGCCAGCTACTGCATTGGCTGAACGAGGCTTGTAACTGAGAAGCTAAAGTTGATCAGGAGTGGTTCAGGCGACATCAGAGGTTCTATGCAAAAGTTTGGTCTGTGGGGCCTATCCTTCACTGGACAACAATATTAAGTATTGCTAGTTGAATCTGGTGCCAAATTCACACATGTCTGAAGAAGTGTCTCAACCCGAAATATCACCCGTCCATGTTCTCCTGAGATACTGCTTAACTGGCTGAGTTACTCCAGCCCTTTGTGTCTTTTTTTGTAAACCAGCTTCTGCAGTTCCTTGTTTCCACACAATCACATGATCAACAAAAAGTTCATTGATAATGGGTAATATTTAAAGAAATATTGACAAGGTGATCGGGATGGGTGGGATGGGGCTGCAGGAAAGACGGGGATATTTGTACAGACTGAATGCCACCAATTTATGTCTCTGGGGAAAAAGAGAATAAAAATCAGCCTGGGATTTTATTTCTTATTTTGGCCGGTGATTCACACAAGTGCATTTGGAAAGATAGGATCAAGCTTTACTGTGACTTTCTCGCAGGTCAAAGGACATTATAGCTGTCAGTACTTGAATTTTCCTTGGTTTCTTTCGACTCTCAGAAGCCTGGCAGATGGCCCGCGGGAGCAGTGTTTTAAGTTCTATAACCGTCCTCCCTCCCTCATCTTACATATTGTGATGATGTTCTTGAGTATGAACATTGCCTGGGGAGTTGTAAAACCATTGAGAGAGAAGTAAACTGTAGGAACAGGATAAACACCACCATAAGTATAAGAATTTGGCAACTACATTAAGGTGTCATAATTGATACTAGACTAAGTGGGACCCATTGGGTCCCAGGTTCACACGGGACGGCTGGTCCCCCAATGCAATGTTCCACCTCTCCACCTATTCCAATATTGGTGGCCAGTGGGGGGGGGGGGGGGTTCTGGAACGCTAGCATGGGCGTTGTGGGTCAAGTCAAGTTGAGCACAGTGAGTGCAGGGCCAACAATCCATTTTAACCCATTCCCTGTCAAGTCAATCCATTTCAAGTCAAGCACAGGGCAGGCGGGGCCAGCCAACAATACAATCTATTTGCTTTCATTTCAGGTGAGGTCAAGCAAAACAAAGGCAAAACAAAAGCAAAAACACAGGGCAGGTGGAGATAGCCAACAATACAATTCATTTGCTTTCATTTCAGGTGAGCTCAAGCAAAGCAAAGGCAAAGGCAAAGTACAGGGCAGGCGGGGTCAGCCAACAATACAATCCATTTGCTTTCATTTCAGGGAGCTCAAGCAAAGCAAAGGCAAAGCAAAAGTAAAAGCACAGGGCAGGCCAAACAACTCATTTAATTTCATTTCCATTTCCATTTCAATTTCAAGCACAGGGCAGGCCAAGCAACTCATTGCATTCCATTAAGGGCTAACAAATAATTTATTGCAAGCACATTAAGGGTTAACAAATCATCATTCATTGCAAGCACATTACTGGCTTACAAATCAATTATTGCAAGCACATTAAGGGTTAACAAATGATCATTAATTGCAAGCACATTGCTGGCTAACAAATCATTTATTGCAAGTACATTAATGGTTAACAAATCATCAATCATTGCAAGCACATTGCTGGCTAACAAATCATTTATTGCAAGCAAATAAATGGTTAACCACATAAAGCACATAACCACATAACCACTTAAAGCAAATAAAGGGTAGACTCACAGTTCAGTAGACTCACAGCAGAATCATAGTTGTGGCCGCTCCCTCACAATCTTCCAGAGTGACTGAGTCAAGTCCAGGCATCCAGGGTTTTATAGTCCTGCCCCCCCCCCTCCCACCCTTCATCATGGTGATTGACAGGCGAGAGGACCATTCAGCTGATCTTAAGATTTTTTAAACACATAACTTTTTTTTTATCGATCTGACAAATCCACGGGGCTGCCTCAGCTGAGGAGGACTGTGAGTAAGATGGCCAAAAAGCATAGCGATATAGGGTAGCGTGTTCTCTAAAATCAATATACAGAGCAGACAGGAAGTGGTCAAGATGAGACTTTTAGTTATATAGACTAGACCAAGGGGGACCCGTTGAATCCCATCCCCTCAACATGCGATTGCGGGGGGGACCTGTGGCGTCACACACACACTAACATCCCCCCACACACATGGGGGGGGGGGTGGTGAGAGAGGGGGAGGGGGTGAGAGGGGGGGTGGGGGGAGAGGGTGAGGGGAGGGGGGGAGAAGGTGAGGGGAGGGAGGGGAGTGGGGGAGGGCTGGAGGGAGGGGGAGAGAGGGGAGGGGGAGAGAGGGGAGGGGGAGAGAGGGGAGGGGGAGAGAGGGGAGGGGGAGAGAGGGGAGGGGGAGAGAGGGGAGGGGAGAGAGAGGAGGGGAGAGAGAGGAGGGGAGAGAGGGTGGGAGGGGGCAGAGAGTGGGGAGTGGGGGGGAAGGGAGGGGGAGGGGAGAGGGGGTGAGAGGGGGGAGGGGGTGAGAGGGGAAGGGGAGAGGGGAGAGGGGAGAGGGGAGAGGGGAGAGGGGAGAGGGGGAGGGCTGGAGGGGGAAGGGGAGAGAGTGGGGAGAGGGAGGAAGGGAGGGGAGAGGGGGTGGAGGCGGGGAGGGGGGAGAGGGGGGAGGGGGGAGAGGGGGGAGAGAGAGGAGGGGGGAGAGAGAGGAGGGGGAAGAGAGAGGAGGGGGGAGAGAGAGAGCGGGTAGCAGCAGGGGGGAGGAGCAGGATAGGAGCAGTTAGCAGCGGGAGGGAGGGGGGGAGGGGTGTGACTTCACTCGCTGCGCAGGCCATGAGAAGAAAGTTCTTCAAAAGCTCTTGAGCGCCGATGAGCACGGGAGACCTCCGGTGACCTCGGGATCTGCAGAACTTGCTCTGCGCCTGGGTCTGCGCCTTTTGAAGAACGGGGGGAGGAGGGGCGAGAGGGTGGTGACGGGGGGGCTGGGCCACGAGCCGGGTGGGCCATGAGCAAAGGCATTGTGACGTCAGCTGGCCAGCGGTTAGAATTGAAACAGTCAGATTTGTGAACAATTTGTGCGAAAAATCCGTGAAATAATTAACCAAATTTACAGATGAGGGGATTTTTGAAATAATGAGGTAAATCTCTACCAGAATATGTAAATATTTCACCGTTTCGGCAGCGGGTTTTTTAGGAGATGTGAATCAAATATAAAATGACACACACACACACAGACACACAAACACACAGTTTAATAAGTATATGATGATATTAACCCTCTTTCAGACACCGATGTATCTGTTATGTTTTTTCCAGCATTTTATCCTTTTATTTCACATCCTTTCAAATATTCCGTTCACAAATATTTTTTAAGTAAATGAAAGGTTACCTGGATTTCTCTTTCTATTGCATTAAATAACTTACCTACTTTAATCTCTAGATAAGATTGAGGTGGCATGTCACTGCTCCAATGGATGCAATGAAGGAGTTTCATTTTTAAAACAATCCATCAGCTTTCAGGCAAGAATAAATAACTTGCAATGATTAAATGCGAATGGGAGTTTCCCCTGATTCTATAAAGGAGCTAATTCTAAAGTTTTGGAATAATTGTATAAGTAAGTGTGAAGTTGGGATTGAGAGCAATTATTACATCATTCCTTGCCTGCCATTTACAGACGGGAGGAGGAAGTAAAAACCAAAGAAGAAGTTACATTTTGCTGAGGTTTTGGGGGAGAACATGAGAACAGAAAGTTGGAATGAACCTTGAGTTCAAAAGTATGTCATAAATTGTAAAAGCACATAGTTTTAAGAGGGCATAAAATTCACATTGGGACTTATATCAAAACTATTCAGAAAAATGTTGAGTCTCAACTACTTGTACATTTGCATTGTCTAATTAAGTTGTCCAAAATCAGTACCTGGTATTTTTTTTAATGTAAGAGATACTGATCAATTCACAATGATACATATCATGATGTAAAATGAGAACAGGACATACAAAATAAATGGGAGGACCCTTGGGAGTAATAGAGGGACTTTGGTGTACACATCCAAAGATTCCTGAAGTTGCTGCACAGGTAGATAAATGTGGTGAAGTGTTTGGGATGTTAGCCTTTATTACTGGGGCATGGAATATAAGAACAGGGAAGTAATGGTGCAGCATTATAAAACTTTGGTAAGGCCACAGATGGAATATTGTGTGCAGTTTTGGTCACAAAAGATGAGATTTCTCTTGGGAGGGATTCACGAAAATGTTGCCAGGATGGATGGTCTGAGTTATGAGAAGAGAGTGGATTGGCTGGGTTTTCCTTGGAGCAGACAAGGTAGGGGAGAATTCTAATGGATGGACACAGAACTATGAAGAGCATAGATTGGGTATTTAGTGGCATCTATAATCAGAGGGCCTAGGTATTAGGTAAGGAGCAATGGGCCTGTCCCACTTAGGTGATTTTTTAGGCAACTACAGGCGACTAGTTTGTCGCCGGGAGTAGTCTCCTCAGTCGCGCAAAAAGTTGTGGCGTCTTTCTGGTCGCCGCTAAATTTTGAAATTTTACATGTTGAAAATGTTTCAGCGACAGTGGGTTTGACGCCAATGTGTGTAGCTTGACTTCACCTGACGTAGGTGCTGTCATAGGTTGTCGCCAGGATGACGTAGTTTGTCGCCTTTTTTGGTGACCTGCTACGACTATGACAGTCGCCGGCAGTTGCCTAAAAAATTGGCATGTGGGACAGGCCCATAAGAGGTTTACAGGGGATATAAGGTAAGAACTCTGACCCAATTGGAGTTTTGAATGCATGGCCCAGTTGGATAGAGTAGGCAAACACACGCGCAACATTTCAGAAGTATCTTGGGGAACTCTTGGTTCGGCAAGGTATAGATAGAAAGCTACAAATTGAGTGCTGTTAAATAAGATAAATACTGTATGAATGGCTACTTGGCAGTAAGAACAGATAGAGTGGTTATAGGTCTCATTTCTTTTTTTTTTTTCTTTTTTCTTTTATTTATTAGAGGTAAATACATCAATGTACTTCACATATATATTGTTACAATCATTGTACCCCATAATTTTATGGCTTTTAAATAAAAAGAATAGAAAGAAAGAGCATGAAATGTGAAAAGAGTTGTGATAGTGAAAGAGCATGCCAAAGGGGAGAAGAAACCCTTGGTCAAAGAATTAGAGAAAGGGGGTTAAAAGATAGACCCTAAAAAAAGAAAAGGAAAAAGAAAAAAAAAGAAAAAAAGCCAGTTACTATGTTATATATATCACGCAAAAGGAATCCAACAACTCGATTGTTTTTCATCCCCCCCACCAAGGCCCGAGGTACTCCTGCACCCTATCTTTGTAGTAATTCTATAAATGCAGACCACGTCTGATAGAAGCGTTCTGATTTTCCTTCCAGGCGGAGTCTCATATCTCCCAGATGTAGTGTTTCAAACATAGTTGAAATTCACATATTTAATGTTGGTATAGGAGCATTTTTCCAGAATTTTAAGATTAGTTTTTTTCCTATTATTAAGCCGTAATCAAATAAATTATTTTGATACACATTTAATACCGAACTACCTTCTGTCATTCCGAAAATAATCCATTCTGGCTTTGGTATCATTTTTATTTTAAACAGTTTTGTGAAAATTTCAAAGATTTCAATCCAAAACCTTTGAATTTTTGTGCAAAAGATGAATGAGTGCTATAGTAGCTTCTTGACACTGGCATTTATCACAAGGTGGTGAAACGTTAGGGAAAAATGTATTTAATTTAGTTTTTGAGTAGTATAATCTGTGTATTATTTTAAATTGTCTTAAAGTATGTCTTATGTTAATTGAGCATTTGTGCACATTTAACAAATATTCTTTCCACCTTTCAGTGGAAATGTTTATGCTTAGTTCGTTGTCCCACTCACCTCTAATACCTTCCATTGTTCGTATTACTGCATTTAGTATAATATTATATATATGTGAAATTAAATTTGCTGATTCCGCCTTTGTATTCATTACTTCATCTAGTAAGTCTAATAGCATTTTGTGAAATTCATGTGCATGTTTTTTCAAATAATCACATATTTGGAAATATTTAAAATACTGATTGTTACCCAGATTGTATTTTAGTTGTAATTGTTTAAATGATAATGGTTTTCCCATATCATACAAATCTCTCAAAGTTTTAATTCCTGCTCTTTCCCATTGTATAAATGCTTTGTCGATAATTGAGGGTTTAAACAGAGGGCTTTTAGCAATAGGAGATAGGAGAGATAAGTTTCTTATTTTCAAATTGTATTTTATTTGTTTCCAAATTCTGATTGTACTATGTATAATTGGGTTTTTGTTGTAGTTTGTATTATTCACCGTCATTGGTGAAAGAAGGATCGCACCAATATTAAAGGGGGAGTAGTCCTCTTTCTCCATAATGATCCATTCCGGTTGATGAAGAGAATTATCCAACAATTGAATCATATTTCTAACATTTACCGACCAATAATAATACATAAAATTAGGGAGTGCTAATCCCCCACTATTTTCCGCATATTCGGGTGTGGTCTTTGTATTCTATGGGTCTTATAATCCCAAATAAAATTTGTTATATCTGAGTCCAATTTTTTAAAAAACTTTTTGGGTAGATATAGTGGGATTGATTGGAACAAGTATAGAATTTGTGGTAGAAAAATCATTTTTATGGCGTTTATTCGACCTATTAAGGACATCGGAAGTGTTTTCCAGAATTTAATTAAATTATGTAGTTTCTTAAGTACAGGGTTATAGTTTGCTTTAAACATGTCTTTATATCTTCTAGTAATTTCAATGCCCAAGTATTTAAATTTTTCCACAGTTATTTTAAAAGGAAATTGTACGAGATGTGTAGAATCTTTCAGTTTTATTGACATGATTTCACTTTTATTCCAATTTATTCTATAACCTGAAAATGAACCGAAATCCTCAATTAAATTTAAAATGTTGGGTATAGTGATATGAGGCTTTGTGATGTACAAAAGTACATCATGTGTATAATGATATTTTATTGTTTGAATATTTTGTCTTATATCCGTGGATATTCGGATGAGTTCTAATTCTTTCTGCTAGTGATTCAATTATGAGGGCAAATAACAATGGTGATAATGAACAACCTTGTCTATTACCCCTTGACAGTTGAAATTTTGTGGATAAAATATTATTAGTTAATATTCTGGCCTTTGGCTTATTATATATTAATTTAATCCATTGAATGAAATTCTCTCCCAGTTGAAATTTTTGCAATACCATAACGTTATACTTCCATTCAACCTGATCGAATGCTTTCTCAGCATCCAGCGAAATAATTGCGAGATTTGGATCTTTAGTTTGGTGTGAATGCATTATGTTAAGCAGATGTCTCAAATTATTGAATGAATGTCTCTTAGGGATAAACCCCGTTTGATCCGGATGTATTAGTTTAGTGGCGTACTTACTTAATCTTCTTGCTAATATTTTTGCTAATATTTTTTTATCTGTATTTAACAACGCGATAGCTCTATAAGATCCAGCTTCTTCCTCATCTTTATCTTTCTTAAGTATTAATGTAATCATAGATTCTGCTAATGTATCAGGTAATATTTGTTCTCTGAAAGCGTGTGTGTACATTTTCTGTAGACAAGGACTACATATATCGTAAAAACCTTTATAGAATTCATTACTAAATCCGTCGGGACCTGGTGTTTTCCCATTTTTTAATGAGAATATTGTTTCTTCCATTCCTTATTTGAGATTTGTGCTCCCAATTCCTCTTGTTCCTGCAATTCTAGTTTGGTATGATTCTTCCCAAAATAGGTCTCATTTCTATGCTTTAAATTGAGAGTTTTAGATATTGAAGGGATCAATAAATATTGGATTAAAACATAAAGTAGCACGGAGGTATGAGCTCAGCCCTAAACCTACCAAAGTGCAGGGCAGGCATGAAGGGCCAAATGCCATGCTTCTGCTTCGATTTCTTGTATACTTCCATTCCAATGTTACATGTTGACAAACCCCAGCTAAATCATTTGATGAGAGATGAATATGAAAGGAAATTAATGTTGAGCTCTGTGTGTAGAGTGGTTAAAAGTGCAGGATCAAAAAAAAATTACTTTTTATTTTCACCTCTGACTAAATAATTTGATGATAACTTGTAAAGTTATTGTATATTTAAAATAAATAAATTAAATATTGGCATTGTACAACCTTATTACAAATGCAATGAAAAATTGGAAGATTTATCTGAAAAAGATGATAAATGTTTTAATCCCAAAGCGGATTATATGGTCTATTACAATATTCTTTCACAGAGTTAGAAAAACTTTTGAAGCCTAAAATGGTATATTCCAAGTGACATGCGGGACTTTAACATTGCGGAGCTTGCGATCTCTTTGCCGGGGATAAAAAGCTCCAACCGTGGGGCCTGGGGACTTTAACATCGTGATGCCCGCGGTCCCTGGTAAGAAGAGGCAGATTCAGAAGCTCAATGCCACGGAGAGAATTTCAACCGCCCCGACGCGGGAGTTTTGATCATGCCGACGGGGGCTTCGATCGTCGGCTGCGGGGGCTTTGATCGCCCCAACTGCGGATGGTTTGACTGTCCACGTATAAATACATCTATAAAATATATTTTCGCAACCTCAAGATGCCAATAGGTTTTTATTGGATTAAGATAAGAAACCCAGCTGTCTATTAGTACAGGCTCTTGCAACAGCAATGGCAGACAATCTCCTCTGGAGATACAAGAGACTGCAGATGCTGGAACCTTGACCAAAAACAAATTTGCTGAAGGAACTCAAAAGGTCAGGCTGCATCTGCGGAAGGAAATGGACTGGCAATGTTTCAGGTCGGGATCTTTCTTCAGACTGAAACTACTGTTCTGCTTATTGGTTGAAAGATAAACACTGGCGAGCACGTAAGATGAACTTAGCTGCTCTTAAATAAAAGCAGTAAATGTTGGAAATACTTGGCAAGACGGGCAGCATCTCGGGCGAGAACAACAAAGGTAATTGTTTAAGCCAACAACTTATTGTTGGAAATTACAAAACCAGTATGTCTTTAATTGCAGGAAGGGAAGAAGTGGGGAGAGCTAAGAGAATATCTGTATTAAGGTGGACGCCAAGAGAGAATGAAGCAGCACAGTAGCACAGCTAGTAGAGCCATTGCCTCACTGCCCCAGAGACCCAAGTTCAATCCTGACCTCCGGTGCTGGCTGTAACGGCGTGTGTTTCCTGTGGGTGCTCCAGTTTCCTCCCACATCCAAGATACCAGTGGCTTAGTAGGTTAATTGTCCATTGTATATGCCTCCATTATGTAGATGAGAGGGAGAATCTAGGTGATTACTGATGGGAATGAAAGGAAAATAAAATGGATAGGATTAGGCTTAGTGTGAAAATGGATGGTCAGTGTCGACTTGGTGGGTCGAAGGGTCTGCTTCAGTGATGTATGTCTCTATGACTCCATGGCAATGAAAAATCTGGAAGAGTAAAGAAAATAAATGAGAATTAGATCATTTCTGTCAAATGAATAGTTGGAAGAATTTCAAAATCAAATTGAATATTTTGATTTTAATCAGATACTACAATGAAGGATGTAAAACAAATTATAGCTCTTTATTTGGGTTAGACTTCCTTTTATTAAGATTCTTATTTCCTCTTTCTCTTAAGGAAATTCTCATTTTGGCGCTGTCTCTAGCAGCTCAATGCTCAAATAGAAACTTGCATTCATTTTCACTACTCTCCCTCTTTACCTGATACTGCTGATCCAGTTAAACTATATCAGAAGAAGACCCACTTATACTTCTGCAATTCAAATTTTCAGTTTCAGACATAATAAAATGTTGGTTACTGCTCAAGAAATCTACAAAACACAAGTAAGTCGTAAATTTTCCGTGCACGGCGTCCAGGCGTGTGCTGATAAATGACGTTGCATATGCACGACTCCATACTGGAAAATAAGATATATAAGAATATACGAGAAGAACTTCAACCCCTATTTCCCTTGGTCTATTATTTTCCATAGCTTTCCACAATGTAGAGGAAACACTAAAATTCATTTGCCACAATGTTATTGATTTATCCAATCAATTAACATCCCTTCTTAATTTAATTATTTGACATACACTGCTTGTAACAATTCCTCAATTACCAAGCAAAGAACAAGTCAACAAAATGAAGTCTAATTCATCGGCAAATGATTGTCAATATGCCTCCACTGTCGACATTCAGGAAATGGGGTCACCATTGACTTGACATATACCTGGATCAGTCACATAAATGCCTTGACAATTAAAGTAGGCCAAATCCTGGGTATTCGGCAGTGATTCACCTGTTGACTCCAGGTTGTGTTGGTTACCCTTCCCTTGTTTGTGTGAATGTTGCTGTTTGATTAACTTCCCATTGACCAGATTAAACACCCACTTGCTTGACATACAATGGCTGCAATCTCTATATTTATAGGATGGACAGTGGTGATTTGCTGAGCATCTCATAACCAGAAAGATTATGGTAACAGGTCCATGGGAATATGTTTATCGCTGTTTCCCTCAGCTGCAAACTATTGCAATTTGAGCAGAGAACACAATTATTTAATAATTCTTTGGTCTAAATACAAAACTCTTTATCTAACATTATTGTGGAAGTTCCCTCATCACACAGACCTCAGTACTTCCACATTTTCAAGGCAAGTAGCGATTGGCATTTCCATTAATAACACATTACCGCATCATGAGAGTGTTAACGCTTCCTCTCATTATGTTAAAGAGTAGCATTGATTGTGGAAATACTGTGCATATTAAGGTTCACTGCAATCAACTAACATAAAATCAAATTTAGCCATTTTATACCAGTGCCTTTGGACAGAAGAGAAGACAGCAAATGTTTACACTTCCAGATTCAGTTTTCAGTGTTCTTGCAGTGCATGACAGAAATTGTTTGAAAATGGGTGGATTAATTATAGTTATTCCTCTGGAAGAACGTGCTTTGTATTTTTGTTTGACAAATCTTTCTCCAATGTGGTACTCTCTTTCCTCAAGTCAATGTTAAAAGTTCCATAAGGGATTCTGGAATGACTGAAAAACTCAATTTCATTTGGTAAAATAATTTGTCTCCAAATATTAGTCTTCACTGCCTCTCTGCTTATCAAACTATCCCAACCATATCCAACAATTTGTGGTGAGTTTTGTTTTAGCAAGATGATTATTTACTGACCCCTTTCACAATATTTTTGCTTAAAGTTGACACTCGTCTGCCCATTCATACTTACAGTGGCTTGCAAAGGTTTTCATACCCCTTGAACCTTTCCACATTTTGTCACGTTACAACCACAAACAGAAATGTATTTTATTGAGATTTTATGTGATAGACCACAAAGTGGCACACAATTGTGAAGTGGAAGGAAAATGTGTGGCGTGCAAATTAATTCAGCCCCCTTTACTCTGATACCCCTAAATAAAATCCAGTGCAACCAATTGCCTTCAGAAGTCACCTAATTAGTAAATAGAGTCCACTTGTGTGTAATCTAATCTCAGTATAAATACAGCTGTTCTGTGAAGGCCTCAGAGGTTTGTTAGAGAACATTAGTGAACAAACAGCATCATGAAGCCCAAGGAACACACCAGGCAGGTCAGGGATAAAGTTGTGGAGAAGTTTAAGCAGGGTTAGGTTATAAAAAATATCCCAAGTTTTGAACATTTCATGGAGCACTGTTCAGTCCATCATCCGAAAATGGAAAGAGTATGGCACAACTGCAAACCTACCAAGACATGGCTGTCCACCTAAACTGACAGGCCGGGCAAGGAGAGCATTGATCAGAGAAGCAGCCAAGAGGCCCATAGTAACTGTGGAGGAGCTGCAGAGATCCACAGCTCAGGTGGGAGAATCTGTCCACAGGACAACTATTAGTCGTGCACTCCACAAATCGGGCCATTATGGAAGAGTGGCAAGAAGAAAGCCATTGTTGAAATAAAGGCATAAGAAGTCCCGTTTGCAGTTTGCCACAAGCCATGTGGGGGACACAGCAAACATATGGAGGAAGGCGCTCTGGTCTGATGAGACCAAAATTGAAGTTTTTGGACTAAATGCAAAACATTATGTGTGGCGGAAAACTAACACTGCACATCATCCTGAACACACCATCCCCACTGTGAAACATGGTGGTGGCAGCATCATGCTTATGGGATGCTTTTCTTCAGCAGGGACAGGGAAGCTGGTCAGAGTTGATGGGAAGATGGATGGACAACGACCCTAAACATACAGCCAGAGCTACAATGGAATGGTTTAGATCAAAGCATATGCATGTGTTAGAATGGCCCAGTCAAAGTCCAAACCTAAATACAATTGAGAATCTCTGGCAAGACTTGAAAATTGCTGTTCACAGATGCTCTCCATCCAATCTGACTGAGTTTGAGCTATTTTGCAAAGAAGAATGGGCAAAAATGTCAGTCTCTAGATGTGCAAAGCTGGTAGAGACATACCCCAAAAGACTTGCAGCTGTAATTGCAGCGAAAGGTGGTTCTACAAAGTATTGACTCAGGGGGGCTGAATACTTTTGCACGCCACATTTTTCAGTTTTTTATTTGTAATAAAATTTGGAAACCATGTATCATTTTCCTTCCACTTCACAATTATGCACCACTTTGTGCTGGTCTATCACATAAAATCCCAATAAAATACATTTACGTTTGTGGTTGTAACGTGACAAAATGTGGAAAAGTTCAAGGGGTATGAAAACTTTTGCAAGCCACTGTATATCTTAACTATCAGTGCTGCAATATCAAGCAATTAAAACATTCCATCTGCACCTACCTTCTATCGCACCAATATTCTCTACCCTTCTCATGCCACCTGCCCATGAAACCACCAGAGCTGTAATAACTGCCCACCTTCGATCCACTCTTCCAAATTAGTTTATTGTAATTGGTGCATCTGGGGTTGCACTACAATTAAAAAAGAATGCAAACACTGATTGGGAAACCATTTTTTAGAATAGCTGTATTCAATCCATAAGGATGAACCAGGTAGTTTCAATGCAAGTTCAAATTTAATTTGTTTTTACCACCTCTTCCCTCCCCCTCACTGTTGCCACACCTGAGCATTTCCACCAACTCTTATTGCTCTTCATTTTTCCCCTTGTTCAACTCATCCACACCACCAGTTTTTTTTAAATTAATTACTCCATAGATTCCTCCTTCTTCCTATATATCTGATGGTAAAAACTTGCTCTGGTGTACTAAACTAAGAGAGTCATTGCAGCCAATGCAACTCCATTCTCTCTCAGTGTTGCACAAGGGGGGGGGGGGGGGGGGGGGGTGCTGGAGGGTAGTTTTAACAGCATATTGGACCAGTTACCCATTATAGGTCCTATCTAAATTTCACTTTTTTGTAAACCTTTTGGAATGCCCCGTCAATAATGGGCAGAAGATCATCTGCATTTTATTAAAGAATTGAGAGAGGAGCATTTAGTAATGTTTTAATAGTGGATTGTCACTATGTCATGGTGGAGAAACTTGTGTGGACCTGAGATCCTGAGAACGATGCCGTCTGGAACTATGTTCCTTGTAGGGTCACCCATGGCGGTAAGGTCGAGGGGGAAGACTCTGACAAAGAGCAATCCAACCAAGACCTCAACAGTGGAACAGGCGGAGGACGATAGCTGACCTTAGTGGAGTGTCACGACGGCTGGGAAGACCAATTAAGGCTGCAACAGAAAAGGACTGGTTGTCTTGGATTCTGACCCAGATCTGTCAAGGACCGTGGGCTGGCAGTCTGTGCACCAGTCTTCCCACGTTAAATAAAGTCACTCACAGGCATCCTCCATATAGGATATAGTACCCTAAGAGATGAGTTGACTTAGACTTGGACTTTGTTCCTACCACACTGTTGAGTGCATTGGACACCAAGTTTTTATGTACGACATCTTCCACCCTTGATAGGCTTGCATCCCGGGCTTCCAAATCCTTCTGGAATGTTCGCCTCCATGCGAGTTTTGGTTGGCCTCTTTTCCATTTTTTGTCGGGTTGCCATGTCATTGCTATCTTAGGTGCACGTTCTGGTGACATTCTGAGTACATGTCCTGCAAATTTCATCCTGCGTCCCTCTATGTCCTGGCTAAGAGGCTTTGTTGCACTTTCACGGTAGATCTCCTCGTTTGTGATGTGGTCTCTGTAGCTAGTCTTCAGGATCTTCCTCAAACAGCGTTGTTGGAATGCATCCAATTTATTTTTCATCTTCACATTGATTTTCCATGTCTCACTGGCATAGAGGCTGTAGGGAGGACTACGGACTGGAAGAGCTTGACTTTTAGCATCTTGGATATCCCGGCACTAGGCCATATTGGCTGCATTCGTCTGAAGACTGATGCAGCTTTACCAATTCGGGAGTTAATGTTGACCTCAACATCTTCATCTGCTGTGAACATGCTGCCAAGATAGGTAAATCGTGTGGCGTTTTCCACAGGTTCCCCATTGATTATCAGTTGGTCTATTGGCTGCTGGCCTCCAGTCTGCATGGTCTTAGTCTGGCAGCTGATCTTTGATCCAACCTTTGATGCATTCCCCTCCAGAGTGGTTGTCATCTCTTGAACGGCGTGTCTCGACTCTGCTCGTAGTGCAATGTCATCAGCAAAATCTAGGTCTGTGAGGTGTCTTCCTGTTCTCCACGGTATTCCAAAGTCAGGTTTGTTCATTATCTTCCGCATGACATAGTCGATCGTGACAATAAACAGTAAGGGGGATAGAAGGCAGACTGTTAATGCAATAGATGCATTTAATAAGGGATACCGAACCAGTCTCCTTAACATCAGTGGCTGAATAATATACTTCCCATTAAAGATGAAAATAGAAAATCACATATGGACAATATTGGAAAGTATTGTGATGAATAGTGATCAATGAATTCAATTGTCAAGGTTTTGCTTCATTAACTCTTTGAGGATGTAGCAGAGAGAAAAGCTTAATACAGCAAATGTAATTTATAAAATATTTCGGAAAACTTTTAATTAAATGGAGATTAAATAATAAAATCAGAATATACTGAGGTTAACTCAGAGCTTACCAAATGAAGGGCAAGCAGCAGAAAGGGTACGAAACGGCTTCACAAGGTAAAGGAGAGTGCATGTTGCAGGGGCAAAAGGTGCATATTAATTGCATATTAATGCTGGGTCACTTTTGCTCAGATTGATGATTTAGATTCTGGAATCAAAATCAATTTTGAAACTTTGATGATACCAAACTGGGATGGAGAGTAAATATTCAAGAGGACTGCAACATGGGAAAGCAGTGATAAAATATCAGAAAAGGACACTTTGGCAAATGCAGTTCAACGTAGGTATGTAGGAGACATTATATCTAGTGTGAAAAATACGGTGGTCAAAATCTGCATACTTTTAAAAGTGTGTGTGTGTGTGTATATGTGTGTGTGTGTGTGTGTGTGTGTGTGTGTGTGTGTGTGTGTGTGTGTGTGTGTGTGTGTGTGTGTGTGTGTGTGTGTGTGTGTGTGTGTGTGATTTTGCCGTCTTGAAACGTATCTCCTCGAAAACCAGACGCAAAACCAGACATATTTCGGTAGGGATTTAACTTATGATTTCAGAAATCCACTCCTCTCGACATTTGGTCAATTATTTCCCCAGATTTTGAATAAAATTGTTCACAAACCATCAATTAAAAAAAAACTAACTGCTGCATGAGTCACAGTGCCACCTCGCAGATGTCCAATCACAATGGATCTCATTTACATATGATATAACATCACAATGGGACATGGGCGGGAGATTGGAACCTTCACGTGTCCCACTAAAATCAAATAGCTGCATGAGTCACAGTGCCGTCTCACAGATGTACAATCACAATGGATTTCATGTACATATGACATCACAATGGGACAGGGGTGGGAGATCTCTCCCCCTCCCTACCTCCCTTCCACCCCCGTGCCTTTCCCCCACCCCCCTTCTCTCTCTCTCCCCCCTTCCTCTCTCCCTCCCCTTTCTCTCTCTCTCTCTCTCTCTCCCTTTTCCCTCTCCCCCCTCCTCCCTCCCCCCTCCTTTCTCTCTCCCTCCAATCTCTCCCCTCCCCTTCTCCCTCCCCCTTCCCCTCCCCCTCCCCTCTCCCCCTCCCCCCCCCCTCCCCTCTTCTGCTCCACCCCTCTCCTCTGCCCCACTCTATTTGCCCCTCGAGATAGGGTGGGGATGGGGTAAAAGGAGCCAATTAATAATATGAATATAAGATCAAGGGGGGTGGTTAGTGTGTGTGTATGTTGGGGGGGTTAGTGTGTGTGTGTGTTGGGGGGGTGGTTAGTGTGTGGGTGGTGGTTAGTGTGTGTGTGTGTGTGGGGGGGGGGGTGTGGTGGTTAGTGTGTGTGACGCCGTAAACCTCCCCCCCCCCCCCGCAACGGGACCCTCTCCATTCCGCTCCCTCCCCTCTTCCCCATCCCCACTCTCTCCCCCCTTCCCCCCTCTCCCCCTCCCCCCTCTGGCCCCTCACCCTCTGCCCCCCTCCCACTCTGCCCTCCCCCTCACCTCTCCCCTCCTACCCCCCTCCAACCCATCTCCAACCCCCCTCTCCCCTCCTCCAACCCCCCTCCCCCCTCCTCCAACCCCCTCTCCCCCTCCTCCAACCCCCTCCCGCTCCTCCAACCCCCTCTCCCCTCCTCCAACCCCCTCTCCCCCTCCCTCCCCCCTCTCTCCCCACTCCCCCTCCTCTCTCTCCCCTCATCTCTCTCCCCTCCTCTCTCACCCCTCCTCTCTCTTCACCTCCTCCCCTACCCCTCTCTTTCCCCCTCTCTCGCTGCCCCTCCCCTCCATTGCCCCTCCTCTCCCCCCTCCCCTCCCACCCCTCTCCCCACCCCGTCTCCCCCTACCCCCCTACCGCCCCACCCCCCTCTCGCACCCCTCTACCCCCTTCCCCCCTGTGTGCGTGTGGGGTGGTTAGTGTGCGTGTGAAGCCACAGCACCCGCCCCTCCTCCCCCCACCCCCACCGCGCATTGGGGGAACAGACCCAGCGGGTCTGCACTTGGTCTAGTTACTTATAAAAGCAGCACCAAAACAGGACGACCTGACTAAGTATATATGTGAGTACAAATACACAAATCAATAAATTTAGTGAAGCAAAAAGCAAATAAGAAAAAGTGTTGACTCAAAGAGGAATAACATTGAAAGGTACAGAAATTATATTGAATCTTTGCTTAGACCATCCCAAAAGAATCACATATAAATTTTGTTGCAATGTTAGAAAAGGCATACAGAGCTGGTGGAGTGAGAACATAAAGATACACAAGAGGTAGTGAATAGACTGCAATCTTTATGAATAAAAGCAAAAAGTTTTCAAAGTAAAATGCAATATTTTGGTAGAATGCACAGATTGGTTTCCATTGTCAAGGTTAAAATAAAACTAGATCGCATCGATATACGATTTTATTAATTACAAGATACATGGCCAGCAAAATTGTCACCCTGTAGGTGGTTAGGGTGAAGAGTATATATGTACTTAAGTGGAGTCTAGATCAGCGCACAAGAGAGAACGTAATATAGAATTAAGGTTATAAAATAGAAGAAAAGGAACAAATAGAGAGGCTCACAGATATTACTCCAGCAGAATAGTTTGTTTTTGTGCTGCACATTTAAGGTATTTCTATATAATTATTGCTTATATATTTAACCTACAGTATTACTTTGAGAGGCGTTCTCAAATTAGTGTCATGAATAATATATTTATTCCAAATGGGTAGTATTAGTTATCATATTACTTCCACATATTTATTACTTTTTCTTTAATCACATGGTACAGAAATAGTAAGCTTTAGTTTGATTCAGGCATTCTCAAAGCCATATCAAGTTAAAACACAACTGTAACAAGGTAAGGGATGTCTTGAAGAATAATAGGGTTGGCCATTTTGCCCCTGGTGTCTGCTCTGCAATGCAATAAGATTACTGATTTGTCCTGCACTCTCCATCTTCACTAGCTTCCTAATAATCAAAAATCTATCAATCTCTGTATACTCAACAGCTGAGCTTCCACTTTCTTCTTAATTAGAAAATTCAAAAAATTCCCTACATAATGGTGAAGACATTTTTGTATATTCTGCAAGGCGGATCTCTTATGGGCCTGTCCCACTGTACGATTTCACCCAAGAGCTCTCACAAGTTTTTAAAAAATCAATGGAAGCATGTGGAATGTACGTAGTGGGTATGTCGGAGCTCGGGACGTCTCTTAGTGGCTCGTAACGCTAACGGCAGGTACTTGGGGAACGCAGTAAGCTCGGGAAGACTTGTGAAGATTTTTCAACATTGAAAAATGTCCACGAGAGCCCCGAGTACCTACGAGCGGCTATTACCGTAATTCTCTGAGTTCGAATCAGAGGAAACTCGGGAGAACTCTTGAATTAACTCATACAGTGGGACAGCCCCATTATTCTGAAACCGTGAACCCTGATTCGAGACAAAATAAAACATCATCCATGCATCTAATCCTGTCAAATAAAAATATTTTTGTGCACATCATTGACACCTCTAAATCTTCTAAACTCAACATTGGTGGTCCCATTTGCGTTGCCTTTCCTCAATTTTGAGTATCAATTTTGAGTACCAATTTTGAGTATCTTAGCTGTGCAGCCTTTAGGATGTGTCCTTCCTTAGGTAGGGACACTGCAGCTGAAGCAGTCACAGCAGGACCCTATTTCGAATAAGTTGCCTCTGCTTTTGGACACAAATTCCCTCATAATAAAAGGTAACATATATTTGTCTTCCCAATTGCTTGTTCCAGCTGCATTTAAGGTCCAAGTGAATTGTGTACAAAGATACCCAGGTCCTTCTGGGCAACAACAACTTTCAGTCACTCATCATTTAAAAGATATGCATTCTGGTTTTTCGACAAAGTTAATCCCACATTTTCCATATTAAGTTCCATCTGCCATTTCCTTGCCCTTTAACTGTACATATCCTCGAATCTCTGCAATTGTTTCAGAGTCCAAACTGACTTTGTTTCATCAACAAAATTGGACATATAATACTTGGTACCATCGTCCAAATCATCCGTTTTTCCAATATTATTATTTTCCTAATACTATCTCCTTGATAATTAATTGAAAGACAATTCAAGTGGATAAGAGTGGTCCCAGGTAAATTGGAAACAAAGTTCACTTGCAAAGCAGCAGAACAGTGGGCCTCCTAGAGGAAGCACAGCTAAGATATTCAAAGATGGTTCAGGAAGAGGTGAAGTACATAGATAGCCATGAGGATTGATTCATTGCTGCAATAGCTCATGCAAGACTTGCTGTAAGTACGTTTTTAAAGTACAGTGGTGGCGTTAGATTCCAAGACCAAGAGCTCCATAAAGAATCAACGCTATGCAAGATAGTGCTATGGAGTGTAAGTGTATATAACTACCACAAATATATTCTGCCAGTTGCTTAGTTGCACCCAAACCGATTCAACCTTGATTTTTTTTACCTTCATCTCTCCTGCCTTCATCCCATTCTTTAACACCAGGGCTATCCAGTCTCTTTCCACTTTACCTCAAATTTAAGATCCAGAACATTTAATTCTTGAATGTGCCCTTTGTTTCAAGCCTGCAATTTGAGTATGGTTAAGGATTTCATTTGAGGGAAATGGCACTTCAAGGGAAAACTAAGGTTACCATAATCAGTCGTGTATGTAAAATGGGAATAACACCTCTCATTGTTTTTTTTATTTTTATTTTTTTTATTTCAAAATATACTTTATACGAGAAATAAATATATACAATACACATAATTCTTACAAAACTCTATCCGACATTCTTGGAGGCTATACATACATTCAATACTGTTTACACAAATTACACAATTTTACCCCCACCCATGACACTCATGTGGCCCACTGGCGTGGAATCCCTTTGCTTATTTTGAGGGGCGTCTCCACCACATCCTGCCCCCCATGTCCAGTCTAGGAAAGACCCTAGACTGGACATCTCCTCCTCCTCCTCCACCTAGTCCTCCTCCACCGAGCCTTGGCGTTAGCTGCACCGAGCTTCAGTGCATCCCTCAGCACGTACTCCTGCAGTCTGCAGCGGGTCAGTCGGCAACATTCCCCGACAGACATCTCGCTCCTCTGGGTGGTCAACAACGCTCAGGCAGACCAAAAAGCGTCTTTCACCAAGTTGATGACCTTCCAGCAGCACTCGATGTCAGTCTCTGAATGCATCCCTGGGAACAGTCCGTAAATCACAGAGTCGTCTGTGACAGAGCAGTTCGAAATAAGCCATGACAGGGACCCTTGCAGACCTCTCCAGACTCTCTTTGCAAATCCACACTCTGCAAAAAGGTGGGCAACCGTCTCCTCTACATAGCAGCCGTCCCGAGGGCAGCGTGCGCTGGTAGTGAGGTTCCGGCAATGCAGGAAGGATCTGACGGGGAGGGCTCCCCTCTCCGCTAGCCAAGCCAGGTCTTGGTACTTGTTGGTGAGTTCTGGCAATGAGGCATTTTGCCAGACAAGCTGGGTAGTCTGCTCTGGGAACCACGCCACAGGATCCATGGAGTCATTTCCCTGCAGTGCCTGCAGGATGTGTCGTGGTTTTAAGACTCAAATTTGGATAATATGACACAGTCACAGAGAATTCTTCAAGAAGACGAAAAGCCTTTATTTGCAAATATTGGCTGGAGCAGTCAGAGATGACACCTTGGCCTGTTCTCCAATTGCTCAAAAATACACAGAACCAGCCAGCTCTTTATTACAGTTTTTCAGTCTTATCTCTGCTTCATTATCTGCATGCTGTACTCCTTTTGCATCAATCTACCTTCAGGACTAATCTCTCCTGTCCTGCCACCATTATGTTTCGGCCTTGGTTCAGTCCCCACACTTCCCCTCATTATTTCTCCTTGTTTGCCACCCTTATGTTTAACTTCTAATCTCTCAGCTACCTTCTGCCCCCATTAAGTTTTAGCTACAGTTACAGGGTTACACCATATTACACTGTTACATATTGGTTTATATGTTTTACACAAAGATACAAATGTGTTTATTAAGAGTACAAAGCAAAAGTAAAAGTAAAAATAAGAAGTAACTTGTTTACTAAATAAAAAGACTTAATACTAAATAAAGAGACTTAATACTAAATAAAAAGACTTAATTAAGTGCTGCTGACTAACTAACAGACAAGCATGTGAATAAGTATGCTGAAGCACGTGAATAAGTATGGAGCTGATGTCTGATTACATAAAATAGCTGACATCTCTGCTGCTGGCTGTGATAAATGTTTTTAATTAAGGTCTAAGTCTCTAAAACTTCCATAGATGTTCCGTGCTGACCACTGCCCGATAGACTTGTTGGTCCAGAAGAACCTTTCCACGTACGACAGATGGTGCGGCAATGTCCAGCTGACTGGCACATTGCGTGGCATCTGCGCCAGGCCCATCCTTCGCAACACCAGGGACAGGTAGAACCACAGCAGGCAGTGACACTTGGTGCCCACGTGCATGGTCCTACGCTCCGCCTCATGCAGCCACACATGAAGGTGGCCATCAGGGTGAGGGCAATGTTGGGTACGCTTTTACCCCAGTTGTCTGCCGACTTGTGCATTGTGGCCCGTCGCACCTGGTCCATCCTCAACCGACAGATAAACTGGAAGACAGCCCAGGTGATCCCTGTGGTGCAGGAGGGAGGAATAGGCCACACTTGCGCCAAGGACACAGCCCTGAGAGCACCTCACACCTGATGCCCAAATTTTTCCCCATTACAGAGAGGGAGGTTGCTTCCACAGCTCCAGTTTCTTCAATATCCCCTCTTCTGTGAGTTGGAAGATTATTTAATGAAGTGCCAATCCAAAGACGCAGCTCCATGTTTTGGCTGACACTTCAGTGCCACACTACAGGACTGCTACAACCCTCTTTTCAATGAGTCAGAGGCAATATTACAATAAAGTTAAAATCTCCGAAGGAAATATTTGAAAAGAAAATCTCCCCTGCCGCCCCATGTCCTGAACAATATTTATCCTTCAACTAACATAAGTATCATTGTAGGTAGACAAAAGTGCTGGAGAAACTCAGCGGGTGAGGCAGCATCTATGGAGCGAAGGAAATAGGCAACGTTTCGGGCCGAAACCCTTCTTACAATCCATCTCAAAGCCTGGGCCAATAACATATTGCAAGAAAGAGCTGTTTCGGATTTTAAATGTAAAAATAAGTAAATGTTGGGAATAGTCAGTGGACGGGGCAAAATCTACAGCGAGAGGAAAAACTCAGCTAACTTTCTGAGTTCTAATCTCACCGTATCTGCGGTATTTTTCTTTGAAAAATATGTTGATGTAATAACTTGGCGAAAGGTAGCAAAGAAACTTTTTTTAACAAGGGAGGATGGAACTGATTCGGCAAAGATAATCTGAAGGGCAACAACCTGTTGCAAACAAATGTTTGAACGTGTGGTTGTTCCAGGCCGCCTCTGAAACAAAGAGATATTGTCTGAAGAAGGGTCTCGTGGACTTTGTGGACTTTGGAAGGAGTAGGATGGGGAGCCACAGTCCCGTTTATAATGGGTCGATGGTTGAAAGGGTCAAGAGCTTTAAATTCCTGGGCGTGCACATCTCTGAAGATCTTTCCTGGTCCGAGAACACTGATGCTACTATTAAGAAAGTACATCAGCATCTCTACTTCCTGAGAAGATTACAGAGAGTTGGTTTGTCAAGGAGGACTCTCTCTAACTTCTATAGATGCACAGTAGAGAGCATGCTGACCAGTTGCATCGTGGCTTGGTTCGGCAACTTGAGTGCCCTGGAGAGGAAAAGACTACAAAGAGTAGTAAACACTGCCCAGTCCATCATCGGCTCTGACCTTCCTTCCATCGAGGGGACCTATCGCAGTCGCTGCCACAAAAAGGCTGGCAGTATCAAGGACCCACACCATCCTGGCCACACACTCATCTCCCTGCTACCTTCAGGTAGAAGGTACAGGAGCCTGAAGACTGCAACGACCAGGTTCAGGAATAGCTACTTCCCCACAGCCATCAGGCTATTAAACTTGGCTTGGACAAAATTATGAACATTAATAGCCCATAATCTGTTATTTGCACTTTATCAGTTTATTTATTCATGTGTGTATGTATTTATATAATGATATATGGACACACTGATCTGTTTTGTAGTCAGTCAATGCCTACTATGTTCTGTTGTGCTGAAGCAAAGCAAGAATGTCATTGTCCTATCAGGGACACACGACAATAAACTCACTTGGGACTTGGACCCGGAACGTCACCCATTCCTTCTCACCAGAGACGCTACCTGTCCCGCTGAGTTATTCCAGCTTTTTGTGTCTATCTTCGGTTTATGATCTTTGGTTTAAACCAGCATCTGCAGTTCCTTCCAACTCAGGGAATGTTGATAAACAGGTTTGGCGGCAGTCGTGGAAGGAGAAGGTGGGTGAATTAGTTCAGGTGTAGATTAGATGCGCACAGCGTTCCCTGCGTCAAACGCCACTTTCGTTTCCTCCTGTCACTGGTTGCTTCCTGCGGGCCGCTCACCAGTAGCTGCCCGATCTCGGAGAGGTTCCGGGTTCAGGACGCCCTTGTATCTTTGGTCTGATCGTGCACCCAACGACAGGGAATGAGCTTAAGAGGTAAGTGCAGGAGTCTGGCAGGTGAATCCAGACCTAAAGTCCCCCAAAGAAGTTCGCTCGTCCGGTATTATTGTTAATCGACCAACAAAAGTTGAGGTGCTGTCTGTGTGTTGGAAGGAGCTGCAGAAGCTGGTTTACTTTACACCGAAAGCTGGAGTAACTCGGCGGGTCTGGCGGCATCTTCGAGGAGGAGGGGGTGGGTGACGGTTCGGGTCGAGACCCTTCTTCAGACTGAGAGTGGTGTCGGGCTTGCCGAGGTCCCCCAGCACCGTTTCTTTTTGCAGAGGTTTGGAATCGTCTACCAGTCCCAGTCTCAACACATCCCCCCCAACTGCTCCACCAGCTCCTCTCTTATCATCTCTCTCTCCCTTCTACATTCTCAGACCTGATGCAGCCTCGATCACCCCCTCTGCCTGCACGTTTACTGCCCGACCCGCTGAGTTCCCCCAACAGATTTTGTTTGGCTTGGAGGTAGCTCCGCCAAAATAGTTAAGTATTTTGCTCGGTGCCATAATCAGCTCGGAAAAAATGAGATCGGGAGACGTCGGCGCCTGGTAAATGTTTAACAAGTCTATTTACTAAACGTCCGCACAAACAGGCCATTTTAAAACAATTGATGTTCGTATTGGAAAGGTGTAGTTCGGGGGGAGGTGGAAGGGGTGGAGGCCATGAATTAGAAGCACATTCAAAGATTTAAATTTCGTTTTAGGAAAAAACGGTCAGGTAACTAAAATCAATTGTTCTAATTGAAGGCCCTTCAAATAGGTTAGAAACATAACATTCTCAAAGGATTGGGCAGGCTAGATGCAGGAAACAATGTTCCAGTTCTTGGGTCAGTCCAGAACCAGGGGTCACAGTTTAAGATTAAAGGGGAGGCCATTAAGGACTGAGATGTGACGCATAAAATTGACTGACTTTGAGATGAGAAACATTTTTTTTCACGCAGTGTGTCGTGGATCTATGGAATTCTCTGTCACTGAAGGCAGTGGAGGCCAATTCACTGGATGTTTTCAAGAGAGTTAGATTTAGCTCTTAGGGCTCAATGAATAAAGAGATATTGGGCAAAAGCAGGAACGGGGTACTGATTTTGGATGATCAGCCATGATCATATTGAATGGTGGTGCTGACTCAAAGGGCCGAATGGCCTACCCCTGCACCTATTTTTTTTCTATGACCTGAAACATTGACGACATCTCCTTCGGCAGATGCTGCCTGACCTGATGAGTGTTTCCGGCCATTTTATGTTTTTGATAGAGATTGGACATATGACTGAGTGTAGGATGCTGAGGGAAGTATTTGTTTCCAGGACCTTGTATGAGAGGAGGTAAATGGACATGTGCTCTTGTTATGGCAAGAATGCAGTGTGGGCAGAAGCTAACAAGGTAGTTTTATCTCTGCGTCTGAGAGTCGTTCAATGTGGAAATATGCCCTTCAGGCCAACTTGTCATTGCTGACCAAGTTGCTCTCTCTACCCTAATTCCATCTGTCAGCGTTTGGCCCATAACCCTCTAAACCTTTCCAATCCATGTACCTGTCCAGGTTTCTTTTGAATGTTGTTATGATATTGTGCTGGGAACGATACAGAGATGACGAAAGATCTGGTGGGTTCCCTGTTAACATTAATGTTTACAGTGAAAATTTGCTATATATCTTATGGTGCTAGGAAGTGAAGAGTGATCTACAATCCTATCCTTTGCTTACTTACTATCCAATGTAATAGTGAGTAAGGAGTTATCCGTCATACCTGTTTTCATGTCGCTTTTGCACATTACTGATTCCACCATTCTTTTAGGCAGCATGCACCTGACCAAAATCCCACATAATGTTAAGTGCTAGAAACAACAGGGCATGACACAGCAACTTTAGAGGTTAATTGGGTGAAACGTCAAGATAAAAAAGGTGTTGCCAAGACTAAAGGTACATCTGTCAAAGAGTTCTCTGGTGGGCGTGCTGTGATGTGTGACTCACCATCTACAATCGCGTGGCAGAGATTGTGACAGTACTACCAGCCTGGGTGAGTGCAGCTATCTCAACTCTCAAGAAGCTGGCTATAATCTAAGGTAAACGGCCCATTTGGTTTGATTCCCCCATCCAACATCCTAAACATTCATAATCTAGAACTATGATTGCGGTAAGTGGCATGGGAAAAGTACCTAGCCCACACTGCAGCACCAAGAACAATGGCAGTAGGCACAAGGGTCTGTTGTTTCTCTTTCAAGCCATGTCATTTGGAAATATATTCGCACTCCTTCAGCATTTCTGGGTCTGTATCCTGGAACTCCTTTCTTAATAGCACCGAGGGAGAACCCTCACCAGAAGAACTGCAATGGTTCCTGAAGACTGTTCACCACCACCTTCTCAAGGACAAGGTGGTGGTGAGGAAATAAATAAAAGGTGACAACATCCTACAAAGGAATAAAAAAAGGTGCATTTATGGAGATAATCTGGATGATGAATACATGCCAAGATGCAAAATGTGGAGCCATTAAAGGAGAATGGTTGCTGTATAAAGTCTCATGAATAACAACTAGTCGTTTAACTTCATATTAAGTTCTTTATTGAACATATAAGTGTAAGACCTAACAGAATCTCCATTCGATATACCAGTGCCGGTCGCGCCCTTGAGCACTGAGCTTATCAGCTAGCTGCATTCCAATGGAAGATATTATGAAAAGCTGGCAAGGACCATACCAACAATACAGTTACTGGTCTACAACTGCAACAGAGAGAAGAAGTCTTCAAAGGAAGCAGGAAGGGGAAGATGCAAAATCCAAGTCAGTGTGGCAGCCTGCGACTTTGCAAAACAATTCTGCATAAAGTTTATTGTCAGAGATTTTGTGAGGGAGATCCAGAAAGATAAAAGCTAGAGAAAGAGCTCTTTGTAGGTTGTATAGATAACTAATTTGTAACTCTATAAACGTAAACAAAGCACAGCCCTCTACCACTAGATCCTCATCTGCCAGACCCATAGACCACAATCAGTAAGGATAGATGACAAAGCATCCTCCATGATAATTCTCAACACCGGTGCCCCACAAACCAGTGTTGTCTGTGCCTCACCATGCATTTGTTACTGTGCAGCCAAATTCTCCAATAACTCCATTTACAGGTTTCTGTAATGGGCTGGATCTCGTGCAATGATGAGACAGAATGCAGGAAGGAGACAGAGAGCTTAGCATGGTGTCAAGACAAAAATCGCTTGCTCAATGTCAGCAACATGTAGGAGCTAACTCTTGATTTAAGAAAATGCAGTGGAGTACATACCACAGCTTGTATCACAGGAGCCGGAGTGGAGAGAGCTTCAAGTTTAGTTAAGTACAGTCCAGTGAAATGCTTTTGTTTGCGTGCAATCCAGTCAAAGAAAACACTTATCAGGGCTCGAAATTAGCGGTTGCCCGGGTGCCAATGGCGACCTAAAGTGCCGCCATGTAACCTAAATGCCATGCCATTTTGCCCGGCTCAGCAAGCAACCGGGACACCTCTCGTTCATCTCTCAGCGGGCCCCCCTCTCTATCTCACTCTCTGTCAATCTCCGTCTCCGCCGGCCATTCGTATCCGTGTCCGGGTCTCTGCTCACCACTCGCTCCTCATTTGCCGGCTCCTCATTTGCCTTACACATGTGCACTGCCGCGGCCTGCACATCCTCCCCCCGCACATGCGCACAACCACGGGCAGCACATCATCAGCCGTGGTTGTGCGCATGTGCCGCCACTGCCACGGCAACTTGTCAGTGTCGGCCACTTTCTCCCTCCCTTTGCATTACGGGAGATCTGCCGCCATTCCTGTCCGGTCGCCGCCTCGCCGCGACCGCTGAAAACCAACGCAGAATCACTCCCTGGAGCTGGAGTAACTCCCTCGATTAACACTTGCTGCTTGGTTTCCTGGTCCTCCAAAAATATTCCAAATGGAATTTAAACAGGAGTGGACCCACCACCACCAAACTCCAAACTCTGACAAATAACAGCCTATTGCACTTTATCTGTTTATTTATTTTGTATATATATGGTCTATAGTATATAGACACACGGAACTTTTATCTCCTGTTCTGTATTATTTTTACATATTCTGTTGTGCTGCAGCAAGCAAGAATTTCATTGTCCTATCTGGGACACATGACAATAAAACTCTCTTGACTCTTGACTTGGAATTAAGCAAATAAAGGGTTCTTGGGAAATAAGAGCTACCTCAAATTTAGTTGCGTCTGGTTGGGTAACTATGGTAGGGTGAAGACTATTCCATGCTTTAATTGTACGGGGGAACTCCATGGAGCAGCCAGCATCTCTGGATAGAAGAAATTGGGTGACGTTTTGGGTAGAGACCCTTCTTTAGATTTCCTCTGGTTTTCGTGTTTTTACTTTAATTTAAAGATACAGAGTGGAAACAGGCCCTTCGGCCCAGCGAGTCCACGCCGACCACCGATAACTAGTTCTATCCCCCACATTAGCGACGTACGTCAAGAGTCAATTGTGTTTTATTCTCTCATGTCCCAGTTGGAACAATGAAATCCTTATTTGCAGCAGGACAACAGAATATGTAAACAATGTTATAAATGAGAAAACAAAACAGTGTATATTTATATATGAATATATAACTATTTATACAGTGGCTTGCAAATGTTTTCATACCCCTTGAACTTTTCCACATTTTGTCACATTACAACCACAAACGTAAATGTATTTTATTGGGATTTTATGTGATAGACCAACACAAAGTGGTGCATAATTGTGAAGTGGAAGGAAAATGATACATGGTTTCCAAATTTTATTACAAATAAAAAACTGAAAATTGTGGCATGCAAAAGTATTCAACCCCTCTGAGTCAATACTTTGTAGAACCACCTTTCGCTGTAATTACAGCTGCAAGTCTTTTGGGGTATGTCTCTACCAGCTTTGCACATCTAGAGACTGAAATTTTTGCCCATTCTTCTTTGCAAAATAGCTCAAGCTCAGTCAGATTGGATGGAGAGCGTCTGTGAACAGCAATTTTCAAGTCTTGCCAGAGATTCTCAATTGTATTTAGGTCTGGACTTTGCCATTCTAACACATGAATATGCTTTGATCTAAACCATTCCATTGTAGCTCTGGCTGTATGTTTAGGGTCGATGTCCTGCTGGAAGGTGAACCTCCGCCCCAGTTTCAAGTCTTTTGCAGACTTTCTTCTAAGATTGCCCTTTATTTGGCTCCATCCATCTTCCCATCAACTCTGACCAGCTTCCCTGTCCCTGCTGAGGAAAAGCATCCCCACAGCATGATGCTGCCACCACCATGTTTCACAGTGGGGATGGTGTGTTCAGGGTGATGTGCAGTGCTAGTTTTCCGCCACACATAGCGTTTTGCATTTAGGCCAAAAACTTCAATTTTGGTCTCATCACACCAGAGCACCTTCCTCCACATGTTTGCTGTGTCTCCCACATGGCTTGTGGCAAACTGCAAACGGGACTTCTTATGGTTTTGTTTCAACAATGGCTTTCTTCTTGCCACTCTTCCATAAAGGCCCGATTTGTGGAGAGCACTACTAATAGTTGGCCTGTGGACAGATTCTCCCACGTGAGCTGTGGATCTCTGCAGCTACTCCATGGTTACCATGGGCCTCTTGGCTGCTTCTCTGATCAATGCTCTCCTTGCCCGGCCTGTCAGTTTAGGTGGACAGCCATGTCTTGGTAGGTTTGCAGTTGTGCCATACACTTTCCATTTTCGGATGATGGATTGAACAGTACTCCGTGAGATGTTCAAAGCTTGGGATATTGTTTTATAACCTAACCCTGCTTTAAATGTCTCCACAACTTTATCCCTGACCTGTCTGATGTGTTCCTTGGGCTTCATGATGCTGTTTGTTCACTAATGTTCTCTAACAAACCTCTGAGGCCTTCACAGGACAGCTGTATTTATACTGAGATTAGATTACACACAAGTGGACTCTATTTACTAATTATGTTTTACTAAACCGGAAGTGGCGGCGCTGCCTGGCAGCTGCGGCTCGCCTGCAGTCCGTCTGTTTTTTCTTTTTTTTGGTGTTTGTGTTTATGTCTGTTTTAGTTTAGTTAGTTTATTAGATTGTGTAAGTGTGGTGGGGGGGGGGGGGTGGGAGAAACATGGCTTTAGTCTCTTCCTTCGGGGGGATACGACCTTTTCTTGTTGTATCGCCTGTCTCCGTCTGCGCTGAGGCCCTAATGGCGGAGCTGACGGCCTTGGGGACCTCGGAGCTGATGGCCTCGGGCGGCGTTCGAGGCAGCGGCAGTTCCGGCAGCAGCAGTGGCTCGACTGGCCTGACCTGGCAGCGGCAGCGGCCCGACCTGGAGCTGTGGCGGCACTCCGGCGTTCCGGTGGCGGCAGCGGCCCGACCTGGAGCTGTGGCGGCAATCCGGCGTTCCAGTGGCGGCAGCGGCCCGACTTGGAGCAGCGGCCCGACCTGGAGCTGTGGCCTGACTCTGGAGTTGTGGCGGTGTTCTGGCGTTTCGGCTTCGGTGGCAGCGCAGCTTCCGAGGCCCGGCCGTGGGCCCAGTGGACGACATCGTCGGGAGCTTGCAGGTCACAGGTTGGTGACCTGTTTTCTGGAGCTCCCGCTGGACTGGAGGGCGGCAGCTTCGGCAGCTTTGGCCGCCCCAGGCCGCGGAGTTTGAACCGGCCCGTTCACGGAGCTGGATTCAGCCGCGGGACTGACTCACTTACCAACGCACGGCGGGGTCACAACATCGGAGGCCTGGATCGCCTCAGCGCAGAGGGAGAACAAGGAGGAAAGAGACAAAGACTAAGACTTTTGCCTTCCACCACAGTGAGGAGGTGTTTGGTGAACTCACTGTGGTGGATGTTAAATTTGTGTTTTTTGTGTGTTTTTGTTACTTTTAATATATGTATGACTGCAGGCACGAAATTTTGTTCAGACCGGAAGGTCTGAATGACAATAAAGGTAATCTGAATCTGAATCTGAGGTGACTTCTGAAGGCAATTGGTTGCACTGGATTTTATTTAGGGGTATCAGAGGAAAGGGGGCTGAATACTTTTGCAAGCCACACTTTTCAGTTTTTTATTTGTAAAAAAGTTTGAAAACCATGTATCATTTTCCTTCCACTTCACAATCATGCACCACTTTGTGTTGGTCTATCACATAAAATCCCAATAAAATACATTTAGGTTTGTGGTTGTAACGTGACAAAATGTGGAAACGTTCAAGGGGTATGAAAACTTTTGCAAGCCACTGTATATAAACGGTCTGAAAAAGGTTTATGCACACCTTTGTGGAAGGAAACAAGAGCACCCGGAGAAAACCCATGCGATCAAAGGGAAAAGGAGCAAGCTCAATACAGACAGCACCCATATTCAGGATCAATTCTGGGTCTCTGGCAATTTTAGGCAGCAACTTTATGGACAATGTACTGCCCATAGTCTTGAACTGAATTAAAACATACAGTAGCTGTAAAGGGGGACAAAGCGTCACTTAGAGATTTAAGACTGAAAATGCATAGTTTCGTTTTTTGTAGTAACCAAAGTTATCAATGTATAATTTTTTGTGTGTTGGAAAATAAAATATAGTGGCACAGCTGGTGGACTTGCTGCCTCACATGCCAGAGATATGTGTTCGATCCTGTCCTCGGACACTGTGTTGAATTTGCACATTCTCCCTGCAAGCGTGTAGGTTTCCTCCTAAATCACAAAGACGCATTGGCTTTGTAGGTTAACTTGTCCCTGTAAAATTGCCCCTAATGTAGGGAGTGGGTGAGGGATAACAGAACTTATGTGAATGGGTAGCCAAAAATGCTGGAGAAACTCAGCAAGTGAGGCAGCAGCATCTATGGAGTGAAGGAAATAGGCGATGTTTCGGGTTGAGACCCTTCTTCAGACTGATGTGAGGGTGGGTGCAGGGGGGGCAGGAAGAAGTAAAGAAGAGGCTGGGGTGCAAACTGCCCAAGCAAAATATGAGGTGCTGCTTCTCCAATTTACGGCGGGCCTCACTCTGGCCATGGAGGAGGCCCAGGACAGAAAGGTCGGATTCGGAATGGGAGGGTGTGTTGAAGTGCTGAGCCACCAGGAGATCAGGTTGGTTATTGCGAGCCGAGCGGAGGTGTTGGGCGAAGCGATCACCAAGCCTATGCTTGGTCTCACCGATGTAGAGCAGCGAATGCATTAGATAAGGTTGGAGGAAGTGCAGGTGAACCACTGCCGCACCTGGAAAGACTGCTTGGGTCCTTAAATGGAGTTAAGGGGGGAGGTAAAGCGACATGTGTAGCATTTCCTGCAGTTGCAAGGGAAAGTGCCAGGAGAGGAGGTGGTTTGGGTGGGAAGGGACGAATTGACCAGGGAGTTACGGAGGGAGCGGTCTCTGCGGAAAGCCAACAGGGGAGGGGATGGGAAGATGTGGCCAGTGGTGGGATCCCGTTGGTAGACAAAGCTGGAGAAAATCAGAGGGTGATGCAGCATCTATGGAGCAAAGGAATAGGCGATGTTTCGGTTGAGACCCTTCTTCAGACTGATGTCGGGGGGGGGGGAAGAAAGGAAGAGGCGGAAACAGTAGGCTGTGGGAGAGCTGGGAATGGGAGGGGAAGGAGAGAGAAAGCAGGGACTACCTGAAATTGGAGAAGCCGATGTTCATACCACTGGGGTATAAACTACCCAAGCGAAATATGAGGTGCTGTTCCTCCAATTTGCAGTGGCCATGGAGGAGGCCCAGGACAGAAAGGTCGGATTCGGAATGGGAGGGAGAATTGAAGTGCTGAGCGACCGGGAGATCAGGTTTTTATTGCAAACTGAGTGGAGGTGTTGTGCGAAGCGATTGCCAAGCCTACACTTGGTCTCACCGAGGTTGATCATACGCTGAATAATCCAACCAGATTTGGAAGTGGAAAGCAATAATAGAAATTGCATTCATTGCAACGTGTCAAAATAGATGGGATACTGTATTGGCATTTTGCTGCATGTCATTGTGGTATATATCATGTCTTGATTGGTGAATATGTTTAGTTTGTGACTTTATTTGAAGCCAAAATAATATGTGAATGCTTCATTGACCATAATTCCGACTGGTAACTATGCATTTCGTCCGAGCACATTATCGCACATGTCATGCAAGCCGTCTTAAATAACCACCTAATCTGTGATTGTCAACCTAAAAAGCTGGCCACAGAGAAAACAAGTCAAGTGAGAGCCCTGTAAGAAGGTGTATACTCAAGGATATACTCAGGAACTTTTGCTTCAATAGTGTTTTTCATATATTCATTTTATTGTTCATTACAGATGGAAGGCAGGCAAGACTATATCTTTATAAGTTATATTTTGCAGTCTGAATTTGAGTACATAAGATGGAGATATATATGTTTTTGAAAGATCAAGGAATTGACGGTGATGAGAAATTAGAACAGAAGAAGAGTTGAGGTCAGGGCAGATTGCCAACTAACGTTTTAAATAATGGGGCCGTCTTGGAGATGGTGGCCTGCTTCTGCTCCTGTTTTCTTGTGCACTTGTGAATACTGTTTTAGAAACCACACACGCAGACAAAATGCGATTTCAGAGACCAGCTAACCCTCCTGCCCTGGTGAAAAGGCAGGTACAGGATACTGAGTTGGATGATAAGCCATGATCATATTTAATGGCGGTGCAGGCTCGAAGGGCCAAATGGCCTACTCCTGCACCTATTTTCTATGTTTCTAAAAAAAAGCATGGTAGACATCTTAGTTTTATCAACTGCTCATGAGCAATATGTCGCTGATTAATGGGCCAACACTGCAGAGTTGACTTTCAATTTGGAGCAGCCAAGAAACAAACTCAATCATACATTCTTTCTTCATGAATCAGATCTATTCCGTATGAATCTAATCTATTCCTGAATTATTTCTCCTCAGGGCAAACTGTGGTAGCTGTTTTTATATCTGTTCAACGCATTAATGTATTCAGATTAATGTGCATTCTTAATCCTATGATACACATTGTTTTAGCTGCCATCATATGCTGTGCAAGGCTGAAGTTTTTTGCTCAGGATACCTTTGAAACCTAAATTGCACTCAAATAAATCTATACACCTGTCTTTACCCTGTTCTTTCTAAAAATGTAAATAATGAGCACCCTTGTGTATTTTGTTTCAGTACAAACAAACATAAGCTGCACCACCCATAAACCAGTGAAGTCAGGGTGTGTATTTGGTCACAGGGCTGCCTAATGTATTGAAGCTTGAGATGATGGTTGTCAGTGGTAAACAGTTGACCAAAGCTCTTGAGATATCCTGGGGTTCTGATGAGATGATGAACATAAATTGATTAATTTATCTTTTTACCTGAATGCCCATCTTCAAAACCAATTATCTGTACCAAAACATATATACATGGTCTGAATGACAAATGAAGAATCTAATCTAATCTAATAAATTGTTTATATCAATTTTTTCAGCACTGGCAAGGAAAATTAACCAAACATTTTGCTAAGTCCTGAACAGAATTTAAACTCTTCTTTAACCACGGGCTATTTTTCCCCAATAGCTATTTAGTTCTTGTGCTTAAATTCGCCAATTAGCCCAAATTTTTAAGGAAAAACTACAATTTTCATTTGTATTTAAGAGTGCATTGTTTAGCTTAATGCAAACAATCTTTAAAAAAATCAATTAGAACTGAGTTAGATGGAATAATAAGTTGTTACATTTTATTTAATGAGGTAGTATTATCTTGTGAATTTTCCATGCATTGAGAGTAGGTTGTACTGTTATTGGTGCAAGTTTGAATGAATAAACCTGAATTTGCGCAATATGTACAAAGAACCCCACCATAGAAATCAGAAAATGCAGATTTAAATGTTGGATTCTGAAGTCAGCTACTTTCAACCAATAGACACAAAAAGCTGGAGTAACTCAGCGGGACAGGCAGCATCTCTGGAGAGAAGGAATGGGAGACGTCACTCATTCCTTCTCTCCAGAGATGCTGCCTGTCCCGCTGAGTTACTCCAGCTTTTTGTGTCTCTCTTCGGTTTAAACTAGCATCTCCAGTTCCTTCTTACACATTTTCAACCAGGAATGGTTGTCTGTACCAAAATGAATACTCTTTCTCTTAACCACTGTATTTCCATTCCATGCACACAATGCGGCCTCCTCTAGATTAATGAAATGAAGTGTGGATTAGGCGACCATTTTGCCAGCACCCAAGCTCTGTCTCTATTGGCCATCTCAAGTTTAGTTTAGTTTAGAGGTTTAGAAAGATTAGTTCAAGCATTCGGTTCCAATCATTTTAACACTGTTACTTCCCATTCCCACACCAACCTGTTGCTGCGGAGAGGCTAAACATGAATTGGAAGAACAACATCTTGTTTTCTGCTTGGGTAGTTTACAATCCAATGATATGAACATTGAATTTTCCAAAATCAGGTAACCAACATTCAAGTTATCCCCCCCTTCCCCCCACCACCACCATACACATACACACACACTCACTGTCCATTCGTTTTTTCTCTCTTTGCACACCTCTCCATCCCCTCCTTTCCTCCTACCTGCTTCAATACACCCATCATTCCCTTCTGTCACTTATTGCCCACAATCCTGTCCCCTCTGTGCTGCTATATACTGACAATCCTTCCTCTTCCCTCTCAGTCTTATTGCGGGGTTTCAACCTTAAGCCTCAACCTGCACCTCTTGCCTCTCCAGTATTGTTCTTTGTTCTGGATTTCATCATCTGCAGTCTTCATACTTATGTCTCTGAACATATGGAGGATTGACCTTTTTCGCCATTCGAATAAATGTATCCCATTTATTTTTTTCCAGATTGAAACAATGGCTTCTAGCAAATTCCCTCTGCCTTTGTGAAGACCTCAAGATGCAAGTAGGGTTTGCAGACCGACAAACCTCTTTCTGTGGCTGTGTGCCCAAGATATCTCCTCCCATTCTGTGTGCCCAAGATGTCTCCTCCCAGTTTGAATGGAATCAGTGGTGATACCAAAATACATCAACACAGGGTGGTTCCTTTGTGGACCATTCATCTGATTGAGTAGGTAGGATCATGGCAGAGGATTGTGATCTTCCCCCATCCCTTGACGATGTATTTGACATTTTGTCCGGAGTTCCAGAAGAAAGGCTGTTCAGCTTGTGGTACAAATTTAATCCTGACAACACAAAAGCTCCCATGTCACACCGCCACCTTTATAGCATTGTATCATTTTTCCTGAAAAAGGATAAAGAGGCTGAGAGAGTAGCAAGTTCTGTGCTAAAGGAGAGATCCACAAACAAATCTGCTTTGTACATTTACAACAGAGTTCAGGGTTTAGTTGATGCTGCAGGCATGGAGAAGAGACCACCCGAAAATTCAAACAAAGACCTTTCTGTCGAAGACGGAAGTTTGCTTACAGACTTGGCTTTGATATTTGGAGTGCTTGTGGAGGAAAATCTATGCAGTCCCTCCATACGGGATCGAGCGTGTCGAGCTGCTATCAAAGCGATCAAGTCCAACAAACAAGACGACAACATGGAACTTCGGGAGGTTGTTGAAAAATTTAGGATGAAATTTGGCTTACTGGATTTTGACAGTGAAGATGGAAATGCAGAAATATCAGCTCTGAAGTCAATGGAAGAGCCAGTCCAGGGCAGGTTAACAACTATGGCATTTAGAACTAATCCGATGACTAATTTGAGTCAAATAGCCATTAACCCACCTTGTACGTCAGAAATGACACCGCCCACCCATTTTGAAATCAGTGCGTCTCCAACTGCATCATTTACTACCAATCTCAGCCCAGATGATTTAGAATTGTCAAACCCTGACGATTGTACAATTAATTCTGCCAATTTTAATACTGTTGGCTCAAATAATGGTAATCCATCTTCTGACAATTGCTTGGGAAGTGGTAACTCACTTTGTTCAGCCCAACTTTCATCAGGAGACAACGTGAATGATGTGGGGCCAAGCGAATGCACTGGAAAAACAAGCAGTGATCAGATAGTCACTTCAAAGTCAAAAATGTCACAGGAACAGAGCACAGGGAATGGAGAAAAACCCAATTCAATTTCATATGATCCTCAGGAAACAAGCAAACTAAAGGCAAGCAATCAGTCCAATTCATCTGAAAGCCTTTTGGCTAAATCCAGCTCTTTAGGAGAGCCTCCTGAGGTAACGGAGAGCTCTGAGGACATATTTTACTCTTTTGTTGTGTTACATGTCCCAGAGGATATTGAAATCGCAGAAGAGGTGCAGGATAAACTGGAATCTTTGGGGGTAAAAGGCACCACAATTGACCACCTCGCTGTTCCGGGAAGGTCCCCAATAAAATGCATTGAAGATGCAATCAACAACTCTGCTTTCACAATCCTCCTTCTCACAAACAATTTCAACACAAGATGGGCTGACTATGAAGCAAATGTTACTCTTATGCATTCGATCCATAATGAACATAAGTACAATACAGTGGTGCCACTGTTACCGAAGAAGAACTCATTACGAACAGATAGGATTCCTTTTGCACTTCGTGCGATCGTAAGTTTGAATGAGAATTCCAGGCACTTTGAAAAGCATGTGAAAAATATTTTTAAAAACAGGGTACTTGAGGAGCACAAAAGAGGTTGGCTTCATCAGCAAAGACAAAAGCAGATTCATTCAAATACAAATCAGATTAAAAAGGCCCTTCGGGATACCCGGGAAACAATATCAATCGAAAAGAAGCGTATGGATCTTTATAATCAACTAGTTGAGATGAACAAACAGTTTCCGATCTTCCAGCCAACATCTGTGTCCAATCCAGGCAATGTCCAGGGTCAGCCCATGTTGCATCCACCTCTGTACCCTGGATCTTCTACGCTACCCATGCCACCAGTGTCACTGAACCAACCGTACAGCAACATACTCACACCATCACTGTTTCCGTTCACCAACCCCAGCAGTGGCCCAGGAGGTCAGAATATAGCAGTCAACAATCCCTTGCCACAGCATGGGCAAGGTACGAACATAATTCAGATTCACCATGCCAAAAATGTCCAGATAGGGGACTCCAACCAGATGACAATTACAGAATGCATCGAGAACAGTGAAAGCACAGATGATGACGAGGAGGAGGAGGAGGAAGAAGAGAGTGTGAAACATAGACATATTTAACTGTTTTAAACACTTTTTCTCACAGAGAGTTGTGAGTCTGGAATTCCCTGCCTCAAATGGAGGTGGAGGCCGGTTCTCTGGATACTCTCAAAAGAGAGCTAGATAGGGCTCTTAAAGATAGCGGAATCAGGGGATATGGGGAGAAGGCAGGAACAGGGTACTGATTGGGGATGATCAGCCATGATTACATTGAATGGCGGTGCTGGCTTGAAGGGCCGAATGGCCAACTCCTGCACCTATTGTCTATTTTCTTAAATAACAGATTCTGATAAAGACATTATCTGCGAATAACATGCAGAAGTATAGATTTTCTTTATTTGAGATAAATGGCATACAGAAAGTGGAAGTATACCAGGGCTGCTACTCACGCTTTGAGCGTGAGCATAACGCATTTCGACAATTCACACGCCCTCATGCTGATCACAAATTTCTCACACTCTGTGTGAGAAATTCTGTGATCAACGAAAATTTCAAAACTCATAAACTGCATGGGTCGCGGGTGTTGGAGAACCGGGGCTGACGGTGGGATGGAAGCAGCGGGTGGGGACAGATGCCGGGAGCGGGGCTGCAAGTGTTTGCGGGGCTGGCGAGTCGCTTGCTGCAGCTCCGCAAGAGTCCGGGGCCGTCTGAGGGGTCGGAAGCGTTGCCAAGATAACCCATTATTTCCTTCAGATAAATATTGGGAGGGTAGCACTATTGTCATTTGCCACTCAACTATTATGTTTGTTTACCTCACTATTTCTAAACTCCCCCCCCCCCCAAATTCCTTTGACAGGTTGAATAGAAATGTTCCCAATCTCGTTGTTTTATTAATTGAACACATAGATGAACATCCTCAAGGAGTGTAATCAGATGGAAACTGATTTAGATGTGTTATTTAAGAGCTTGTTCAAAGAAGGGGAATATTTTAAAGGAGTGACAGAGATACTTGCAGGGGAATGTGTGAGGAGATTATTATTTGTCTTTAGTTTTAGCTTGAAACAGGAGATTCAAAGTTTAATATAGTATTTGAAACAGGAGATTCAAAGTTTAATATAGTAATTGTACTGATACTGACCCCAACCAACCACATGATGAATATCATCCATTCCGGAGGTATGACTTTAATGATGCCATTTAAACTTCACTTGGATTTCAATCACTTCAATGTAAAAGTAATTGGGAATGGGGAGCATTGGAACAAACATTTGCCCTCGGTACATATTAACTGTAAAATAATAATGTATGCATGTTGGTAGGTGCAATCAAAACAAAGATCTTTTTATCATTGTTGCGTTATGAATACCACAAAAAATATTATGTTCTCTCAAGATCACATTTAATAGAATAATATTGCTGAAATATATAGTTATTGGACTTTGCATTTTGGAAAAGTCCCAGTTGAGAGGAAGACAGCAAAATACTGAAAGTATTGGGGATGAAAATAACTTCAGGACAGTTTGTTAGGAAAATGAAAGAAATTGTAACAGAATACTTATACAGCTGAGTGAGTATAATTTTATGGATGATAAATCGTGTTCCACCAATTGATGACTTCTTTGACAAAGTAACTAGCATGTCAGATAACAAGGAAGCCAATGGATGTAGCAAATTTTGTTATAGATAATTTGGTCTGTGAAGTGCCCCATAAAAGATTACTGCATTAGATAAGAACCTGTGGACTTGAACGTAATAGGTTAAGTCCAGGGGGTCAGATATGGGGCTTTGTGTGAGGGCCAGATATATTGTCAGTGCACAGGGTCTAGGAGCAACGCCAAGTGTGCATCCAGAATCAAGGTCTGGAATATTACTAGGTGTGCAGTCAAAGCTGGGACCAGGGGAGTGTTCAGCACTGGGAACCTAAGCAGGTAAGCAGCTATGATCAGGGTAGAATTGGGGGGGACAGGTGTAAGGCTGGACACAGGGTCAGGAATGAGAGAAGGTATGCAACTGGAGTCAGGGTCAGGAGTAGCACCAGGTGTGCAGTGAGACCCAGGTTGGTCAACATGGGCTGTGTATGATTATAATCTGATTTCCTTAAATGAATATACTAAGATCAGTCATGTGCTGCAGTGTTGATCAGAGCCTGTGCTCTACTGTGGAATGTAATTAAGAATGTAATTTAGTTTAACCTTATTCATAGCTAATCCAATTTAAAGCATATATATTGCATTCAAGTACAACTTAAAAGACTCGCTACAGTATGCACCATATTGCACAATTTCAAGCTGAAAAATGCAAAAGCTCCGTACCATTGGGAGGGGACACACCACCCTCCTCCCCCCCGGTCGCTACGTTCCATCGGGCTTGGTCTCTCGCAATTTCTCACTCCCAACTCCCACCCAATGTTGGCAGCCCCGAGTATACTTTTTTACCTAAAGTTTATATGACTCAGTTCATTCAATGTTAGACCATTCCAGGTCTGTGCTCTATACTAGGGCATGGTTTAAAGCACAGATAAATCTCTGATTCTCCAATGGTGAGCTTTTGGCAGGATTGCCAAAGTCTGCTTCATCTGATGGATAAAATCAGGCCCTGCTCTTGACTGTCACTCTGTGTCCATCAGGAAAGATTGAAAGAGTTGGTGTGAGGCTGCCCCTCTGTTGCTCTTCCCACTATGGTTAGATGCTTACTGTTTAAACTCACACATGATAAATGGCATCTTCTTCTTTCATGTGGCGTGCACAGCCTAAAGGTGTTGGACAACTTGTTCTATTTGACCTTCCGCTTGTGCACGTCGAGTTGATTGCATTAGTCGAAACAGGGCGGACCACGTGAAGGTTGCAATCTTCCACCCCATAAATGGCATCTTGGTTCAGCATAAGCAGCAATCATACAGTCACACAAGTTGATTTCGCGACTTCGCAATAGTGTTGCATGCAAGTTGAATTCTTTTTTTAAAGATTTTTCTTTTGCAATCTACTTATTTCTGAATTAGTTCCCGGGAAATCTTGGGAAATAAAAATGAATCTTTGTTCTTGACTTTATTACTTGGCGATCGGCCTCTCAGCTGAAAGTCTCATTATGTTTAACTTGGCTGACCTTCAGTTCTCACTATGATGCCATTGTGTTTGATAAATCACTGGATTCAGGCAACAGAGTTTGATTCAATCAGTAATTGACTACACTGCCAAATAAGGCACATACAATCACGTATCCCCGTGTACACTCGCAAACCCCAAGTACACAGCAGAGCACACCGCAGGATGTTTCTGTTGTTGATCCCCTGGCACCGTTCGTGACACAGTCCAAGGCTGGGGCACGCTCGTCTGAAAGGGCACCTGACACCATCCTTTATGGCATTTCTTATCAGAGCATACCCTGCCACTGCCCCCTACCCGAGCCAATCATAAACCCCCTCTGTCTGCAATGTTTCTGCACTACTAGAACAGCAGGCGAGGGTGGTCTACCCCAGTATTGCTGTTGTGTTTTGTTCACCAACGCTACGCTTTCCCATAGAATGGCCTGAGAAAAGCTACGCTGGTGTGAGAAGAGTCAGACTTGTGTAATAAGAGTTGGACTTTCTCAGGCATGAACAGGTGCAGAAAATATCTCCCACGTCTGGAAAACAGTGTTTGAATCTTGTTTTCAACGGGCTTGAAATGCAGTGATGCTAATTTAGTTGATAACACAATTTTACATTTTAACTGAAACTGTCTGTTCAACCCTTACACTACACTCCACCCTTTGGAATCATCAGCCTACATTAGCGGCCATTAACTACATGTTAATGAGTATACAACCAATAATAATCAAAGTTCAGTATAACTCTATCGCTAAGAATGTGCATATACCCATCATAAAAAGTGTTCCCACTCAGTTTATGTAGGTACACGTGCAGGAACGAGTGATAGGTGTTTGATTCCGTGCATACAGGCGGTGCAGCAGCCAGCACTGCCAGAAGTATCAGCCCACGCCATCGTCCGCTATACATGCTGCGTCTTGCGGTTGTTCTGTAAAGAGAGGGCAGAGCAGGCTCATTCTCGCCTGGTTAAGCGCTGTAAGGGTAGACATATAGGTTTATCCTCCCCGGTCACCATAAGCCACCGCGTATTGCGAAGGAAGGAAGGACATCCTTGTGAGTGAGGCAGTGCAGCGTAGGTTCACGAGATTGATCCCTGGGATGGCGGGACTGTCATAGGAGAGAAGATTGAAAAGACTAGGCTTGTATTCATTGGAGTTTAGAAGGATGAGGGGGATCTTATAGAAACATTAAAATTATAAAAGGACTGAACAAGCTGGATGCAGGAAAAATGTTCCCAATGTTGGGTGAGTCCAGAACCAGGGGCCAGGGTCTTAAAATAAAGGGGAGGCCATTTAAGACTGAGGTGAGAAAAAACCTTTTCACCCAGAGTTGTGAATTTGTGGAATTCCCTGCCACAAAGGGCAGTGGAGGCCAAATCACTGGATGGATTTAAGAGAGAGTTAGATAGAGCTCTAGGGGCTAGTGGTATCAAGGGATATGGTGAGAAGGCAGGCACGGGTTATTGATTGGGGACGATCAGCCAAGATCACAATGATTGGCTGTGCTGGCTCGAAGAGCTGATTGGCCTCCTCCTGCACCTATTTCCTATGTTTCTATGAAACCCACACCATCCGGGCGTCTTCCTGATGTTCCTTCGTTGGTGTGGTGTCATCTGTTTCTACCTCAACAGCCAAATGTCGGTTCATGTGTGCCCTCCCTGCCACAGGTCATTGGTTCAAGTTGACTGTTTGCTGTAACATAAGGGCCCACCCCTGGAGCGTGTGGGAGGGAGTTAGTGTGCATTTCTGCTCTTGTAGTAGACCATTCATATGCTCCAGCAGCCCTGCTACTTGTGGGTAATATGGGATGTGGAGGGTCCACTTAACCCTATTATTGGCTGCCCATGGGGTGCCATACACGGCCATTGGCTGTTGCAGGCCACGCAACGTCTGGTCCTGATCAGCCTCACTGGCAGGGACAGCCATTAGGACCCCAGAGTAGGTGTCCACAGGAGTCAGTGCATATCTCTTTTTCTGATACATGAGCATTGGGCCAATATAGTCAGTTCTGTGAGATCGGGGAAGAAAGAGTCCAGAGCGTGGATAGAATAAGACGTGCATGGAAGACAGATGGTAGAGGATTGAACTGGTATAGATGGGAGTTTGGCTGCGAGGGATCTGTACAATGACTTGCACAGCCAAGTGAATTTTACTTGCTGGCAATTATGTATTATCTTTTAATGATGTTCGTTGAGGTCCTTGAGAAGTCTGAAGTTTCCTGCAGTCTGAAGAAGGGTCCCGGCCCCAAATGTTACTATCCAGGTCCTCCAGGGTTACTCAATTACTCAAATCAATTAAAGAATACTTTATTGTCACAGTGAAAGTCTTTGCAAAGAGTCGCCAGTTAAATGGCACCGACTAAGTCGCAAAGTATCCCACGCCAGGTCCTCTTTTGTTAGACACAAAATACTGGAGTAACTCAGCAGGACAGGCAGCATCTCTGGAGAGAAGGAATGGCTGACATTTCGAGTCGAGACCCTTCTTCAGAACTGAGAAGAAGGGCCTTGACCTAAAACATCACCCATTCCTTCTCTCCATAGATGCTGCCTGTCCCGCTGAGATACTCCAGCATGTTGTGCCTGCCTTCGATTTAAACCAGCATCTGCAGTTCTTTCCTACAAACTCATTTGATCCCCCCCTTCCCCCACTGCCAGTCCTCCTTTGTCTTTTCCCCCGCCTCCCCCTCATAGCAGTTCCCCCAAGCCAGGTCCCCCTTTGTGCCGGGCGTCGCATCCTTTGGCAGGGGGTCGCGGGGGTCCATGTCTTTTTCTGTAAACCATCATCTGCAGTGCACCGTTTCTGCATAGAAGAGTACAGCAGATGAACAGGTACTTCGGCCCACCATGTCTATGCTGACCAGGATGCCAATTTAACATGCCTGCACATGGCCTGAATTCATCTATACCTTTCTATTCATGTGTTTAAATGCTTTTTAAACATTCCTAGTGTATCTGCATCTACTACCTCCCCTGCATTCCAAACACCCACCACTCTAAATTTGTCAAAAAAATATTTTGTGCACATCCCCTTTAAACTTTCCACCTCTCGCCTTAAACCCAGTTTGGGAGTGAATGGTTTAAATGCAAACAGGGTATTGTGTAAAATTAGAAGAAAAATTAGATCTTTCATCTAACTTGCAAATTTCTTCACTGTGATGGAGCATGGAAACAGGCCCACCATCAGGTACTCATCTATACTATATTCCCATTCACCAACACAAACCGAGAAGGTAATTTCCTCACTGGACAATCTGGAACTAAAATATGTGGATATATCATTAGTCTTCCTTGACACATTTGGGGATGAACTCCAAGCTCCAGGCACACAAAGTATCAAAACTAAAAAAAAACAGAACATGGCAAATGCTGATGGCGAAAACACAAGATCCATGTGAGGAAATGAAATGGCTTATAGTGTTCTTCTGAAGAACGGTTTCGGCACAAAACGTTGCCTATTTCCTTCGCTCCTTAGATGCTGCTACACCCGCTGAGTTTCCCCAGCACTTTTGTCTACCTTCAGTGTTCTTCTCAACTTTTATTGATATTAAACTTCTGATTTGTAGTTGTTTGCACAATCTAATATGGCCTAAGAATTATCATAGAACACTGAAACAGGGGCATCATCGGTGCATAATTTCCGCCCTGACTATCATACCCATGTATACTAATTCTACTTACACTTTATTCGTACTTTCTATGTCTTGGCAATTCAAGTGTTTTAAATGTTTTTGAGAGTCTCCACCTCCAACACTTCCTCGGGCATTGTGTTCCAGTTTCCCCGAGTGAATAGTCTTTCCTGGATCTCCTCTAAACATTTTACTCCTGATCTAAAACCGGTTCCCTCTAGTGGTAGACCCCTTGATTGTGGCTGGTTACCAACTCTATGCCCTATTTATGCTCCTCATACCTCCACCAGTTCTCCCCTGAGTCTCATCTGCATCCTCTCAGTGCAATCACATCCTTCCTATAGTGTGGTGTCCAGAACTGTACGCAGTACTTCAGCCAACTTAACCAATGTTTTATAAAGCTGAACCATAATCTCCCTGCTTTTATGTGCCTTGTCCCAAGTTCAAGTTCAAATGTATTTATCACATGCACCATAAGGTGCAGTGAAATGTATTTACCATGCAGCATAACAATTAATAAAGGACATAATACACAACACAATTCAACACAAACATCCAGCACAGCATGCTTCACTGTGGTGGAAGGTAATATAGTTCAGACAGTCCTCCTCCTCCTCCCTTGTTCACCCTGGCCCTCAGTAGTCGCCACTACGGACGGCCCGATGTTCATGTCCTCTGGTTGGGATGGTCAAGCACACCCCGCGGCCCGCAGCTCCCAGTCCACAACTTCCTTACTGGAGACCGTGGCTTCCAGATGTTGTAGACCTCAGGCTCTTCACTGGCGACCTCTGGCGAGGGATCGTCCGCTCCACGCCTGCCACCAGAGGCTCCGCAGACCGAGGCTCCAAGATGTTGTAGGCCGCAGGCCAGCTTTCGGTGCGCTTCTCCGGCGACTCCCGGGCAAGAGGTTGCCCCGCTCCATGATGTTAAAGTCCCCGCTACGACGGCGCTGAAGCTCTGGGCCTGACTCCGGGCAAGGGCAAGGCCACGGCAAACCAGCTGTAAAGCCGCGAGGAGGAGGGCGAAAATGTGACAAGGAAGAAAGTCGCATCTCAGTCGAGGTAGGTGCCTGAAAATGGTTTCCCCCTATTCCCCTCCACCACCACCCCACACAAGACAAACAGAGAAACACTAAACATACTTTTGGACATACTAAAAAGAACAAAAACAGTCAAAACACAAACCCGCTGCAGGCGAGGCAGTCAACTCGGAGCACCACCGGAACATTCCTAATTAAGCCACCGGAACCTTCCTAATAAACCCAGCTAATGAAGACAAGTATGCGGCATGCATGCTACACCTTACCTACCTGTGCGGTCACTAGTTACAAGTACTTGGTCCTCAGTCTGCAATGCCATAGCAAATCAGAGAGGTTCTGCTAACACCTTTGTGATTTTGGTCAATCAGCAATTTTGAAGGTTTCATAGGAGCTGGTGGAGCCAGGATTGGAGGTTTGGAGAGTGATGGGGCTGGTTACAACACATGCGTGAGAACAGTTTTCAGAATTAAAATACTGCTTAAACTATTCGAGAACATCTGTAATAAATAATTAGAGTATAAAGCACAACCACACATTCCAGGTATAATACTTTTCTTTTCACTGCAATATTCAGCCACTCCACTAGCATTACTGCAGCATGGACTTTTGACAAACTGCTCTGCACAGATCACTAAAGCTTCTCCAACTCTACCTGATAAATCTCTGCATCTAGGACAAGATTGTTCACAAATCCACAGTTCACTATGATTGGCTATAAATCTCAATTGAACAGCAATTGAACCTTACCCAGTAGGACTGCAACAATTCAAGACGATGGCCCACCTTTTCAATGATGTAGAGTAAATATTAATCTTCATGCTAATGCACAGATTATGTAACGTGTGTAAAAATATCTACTTTTACAATGATGAGAAGAATTTCAGAGAAAGGATCCAAGTTTCTGACAACATTAAAGAAAATGCTTGTTCATAATTACTAGTAAAATAAAATGTGAAACATGACAGTTCAATCAGCAATCTGAAGGGAAAAAAAGTGGGTTTTTGATGAAGAGCTTGTTCATTTGATTATTTCTTTATTGTTTACTTCATTTTTAAATGAATTGAGGAAAATTAATAGCTGGAAACCAATTATACATGAAACCGTTTATTATGTAGTGGGGATAACTGTCAAACTTCTGTCACAAAAATCTGAAGGATTCCCATAAACTTTAAACAAATCTTAACATTTTCTTTCAAATTACTTAATTAGTCAGGATTATTTCCTTAACCTCACACACTGACATTTTCACACTGCATTCCTTTCAGCTGACAATTTGAAACAGGTTAAATTTAAAAGGGGTACTGTCTCACGTTAACTGAAAATTTCACACAATTCCATGTTTCTTAAAGATTTGGGCTGTATTTGCTACAATTTGATTTGAATTATATTGTTTATTCAAATGGAATTTGGACCTCTGCCTGTCTATATTTCAGTTCCATTTACAGGTGTAAAGTTTCTATTCTTTCATCAGCATAGAGAAATACAAGATTAGTTTCAAATCTTCCCGGTTGGTCTATTGTGAAATGATGAACCTTGAATTTAAAGCATCTGTCTAGAATTGCCCCTACACATTACAGTCATTTGGTATTTGGCCAGCTCTGCCATCAGTAGTAATCTTGGAGTTTGACATAAGGAACTGCAATAATTTCAACAACTGAAAACCTTGAGATACAGTATTAGCTTTGGTAAGTAAAACAGGTGTTTACTGTTCCGTAAAATGTTATACTTTTGCTGAACTGTATGCAAAAAATAAAATCTCGCTGTACCTCGGTACATACAACAATAATGTCCCATTGAACCAGTTGGACGTGCGTTTGAAATAAAGAGTCTCATTGGTGACATCTGGTGGTGTGATATCTTCATTACTACACCAATTCTCAAAATACCTGGATTAAAACTCAGATATCTCAATTACAAATTCCTAATTGTGAATGTTTATTTTTTACTTAAAGTGATTTGGTGCAAAGTCCTGTTAAAATAACACAATGGTCGACAGTGCCCATGTTATCTTAAGGGCTCCTTAATTGCAACAGTCCTCGAGTGCACTGTGAACATACATCTTAATAATCAATGCCAAACACCTGAGGAGCAGTTTTACATCATTGTTCTTCTTTGTTCTCTATCTTCTAGCTTCCATAGCAGACCAATGGTCAGCTGCCTGGAGATACAGTAAGAGCGGCCCACTATCCAACTAGCCTTTTATTCCACAACATACACTGTGCACAGAAATTGTGATCACATTTGAGTAGATCATTGGTGGCTTAAAGCAATTGTTATTTTACCTGGAATATTCTGTAGGTTGACAGCATACATGGTAGCATATTGTAGAGTCTCATAACCTCTTGTCATTTGCTGAATCTATCATAGCCTGTCAACTATGTGGGTTCAGCCTTTGTGAACAACTGCAAAGCAGGAAGAAATGTATGAGGCAGAGGAAGACAAGAAGGAAGTCGTGTAACGGTGGCAGATTCTAGCAAAACAATTACAGATATTTCAGTGCACCTTCAATGATCTGGAGTCATCATAAATCATGACTCCCAGAGAAATACACTGCCTGTGCTCACATACACACAAAGACGTGCAAAACGCTAAGGCTCAGGCTGATAGATAACAAATAATTTCTGCACCAAGGTAGCGTTAGTTACCAAAAATAAGTCTTACTATTTTTGCTTGGCATTCCATGGCAATATTGATTCTATGGAGGTATGATTGGCAAGAAACTTTACAGGGGCAGCCACATATATACAGCAGCTAGGAAGTTCATTATTCATAAAATCAAAGAATCTTATATCACAGAAACAGGCCTTGTCGCCCACTCGTCCATGCAATCTGTCCCATCAATGCTAATCTAATTTTCCCATATTAGGCCCATACCCCTCTGCTCAATTCTTATCAAGATATCCTGCACCACCTCCTCTAGCATCGAGCTCAAGATATTCACGACTTTCTGTTTAAAAATTGTATCCATTAGACTAGACTAAGTGGGACCCGTTGGGTCCCATATTCACTCGGGAGTGTTGGTCCCCTGACGCAATATTCCACTTCTCCACCAATTCCAATATTGGTGGCCAGTGGGGGGGAATTCTGGAGCGCTGGTATGGGGTCTTGGGGTGACAGCTCAGTCCCTCAAGCCTGATGTGCTGGCAGCTCACTCACGGCTGGTGGGCTGGCAGTTGACTCATGGTTATTCCTTGAAATTCCATTTCAAGCAGGGTGCAAGGCCACCAAATTCAAGTGCAGTTTCTTACCACTTCGAGCAGGGTGCAAGGCGACCAAATTCACGTGCAGTTTCCTACCACTTCAAGTAGGTGTGGCCTTCATGGCGTGATTGACAGGAGAGACATTCTCAACATTTTTTAAAACATTAATAACACTTTTATTTTTAATTAATGGGAAGAATCCTCTGCACCTGCTGAGCGGACGGGGACAGAGTAAGATGGCCAAAAATCACAGCTGTAAGTGGTAGCATTTTATCTAAAATCAATATACAGTGCAAACAGGAAGTTACCCAAACCACCATTTGCAGTAGTGCCTTTTTACTTCAACCCAAAGCACCCAAACCACCATTTGCAGTAGTGCCATTTTACTTCAACCCAAAGCACCCAAACCACCATTTGCAGTAGTGCCTTTTTACTTCAACTCAAAGCACCCAAACCACCATTTGCAGTAGTGCCTTTTTACTTCAACCCAAACAACCATTTGCTGGCAGTGCATTTTTACATCAAACCAACCATATTTTCATTTTCAAACCACATTAAGGGCACTCACAGTTGAGTAGACATGTGTTCAGTGTTATTCAGAGCTCAGAAGGCGTGGCCCTCTGGCTTCCTCCATCTTGCAGAGACTGAGTGAGGCACACCACTTCCGGGTTTTATAGTCCCTCACACCAGCAGGGGCAGCAGAGAGAATGGCACATTTTTAAAAAACATTAATATCTCCCTGATTTTTCATCGATGGGAAAAATCCTCCAGTCCAGGAAGGTGGAGGGGGGCTCTGAGCAAGATGGCCAAAAATGAAGGCCATAGGTGGCGCCGTTCTCTCGGAAATTACAGCACAGCAAGCCAAAAGCGATCGTGATCAGACTTTTAGTAATATAGATTTCTTTTACATTTTGCACACGATCTCCTTTAAATTTTTTTCCTCTCGTCTTAAAGCCGTGTCCTCTGATTCTAGACTCCCCTGTCCGGGGAAAAAGATTCAGACTATCTCTTTCTTCTGTGCCCTTCGTATTGTTATAAATCTTTATAAGATCACTCCTCAGCCTCCCGTTCCATTGAGGATACCCAGTGCTTCCTTAGCTAACCTTTTGCTTCCAATGCAAGGGTTTTAGGATTCTTCTTAATCCTATTTCCTAATGTTATTTTGTGTTCTCATTTTATTCTCTCCCGATTTCTTTCTTACATTTTCTCCTCTATTCCCATAAACGTTTTGATAATTATCTCCTACACCTGAGGTGCACTTCCTTCTTTTCCCTGATCAAACCTTCAATAAATTCCTCAAATTTACCAACTATGCTTTTTACCCTTACAGGGACGTGCTGACTCTGGTCTGCAATCTTACTCTTAAAACCTTCCACTTATCACAGGTTGCTTTTCCCCTACCAGCTGCTTCCGATCTACCTCTCCCAATCTGAGGAAATCTGCCTTCCCCCATTTAGAGCCCTAAATTGTGTTATATTTTTACATGATGGTCATGATACTTAGCAAACTATTGTCAGTGTTCACAAAGTGTCACTCAAGTGACTTGCCTATCCTTATTCCCCGAGGTATGTCAGGTATCAACTCTCCCTGGTGGGACTCTTTACATACTGCTTCTGAAAACCCACTTGAATGCAATTTACAAATACTTTCCCATGCAAGTTCCTGCACTAAGGCACTCGCAGACAACATTTGAAAAGTTAAAAACCCTTACCAGTACAACCCTACCACCTTTATGCCTAAATGATTTTCCTACGTATTTGTTTTGATTCCTGCTGACTATTGGAAACCTTGTAGTATAGCAAACATAGGTCACATTGCCCATTTCTTATTGCTGAATTCGACCTATATTGCCTTATTGGCTGATCTCCTCAGGATATTCACTATCATAACTATTTCCTAGTCATCCCCTTCCCCACCCCTCCCACTTGTGTAAACCTTCCTGCCTAGCACTAGCAAATCTCCAAGCATGGACATTGGCACCCCTCAAGTTCAGGAACAAACCTTCTTTCTTGTACTGGTCATCCCTGTCTCAAAAAGGATCTAAATAATCCAAAAGCTTGAAGCCATTTAGTTTTATGTTTGGTTTAGTTTAAAGATACAGCGTGATACAGGCCCTACGATCCATCGAGTCCAGTGATCTCTGCACACCCACACTATCCTACACACACTAGGGACAATCTTACATTTCTACCAATTAATTAACCTACAAATGTGGGAGGAAACTGAAGATCTCGGAGAAAACCCACACAGGTAGAAAGTGATAGGAGTAGAATTAGGCCATTCGGCCCATCAAGACTACTCCACCATTCAGTCATGGCTGATCTGCTGCATCTCTCCCACCTAACTCCATTCTTCACCCAATAACCTCTGACACCTGTACTAATCAAGAATCTATCAATCTCTGCCTTAAAAATATCCACTGACTTGGCCTCCACAGCCTTTTGTAGCAAGAATTCCACAGATTCAGCAGCCTCTGACTAATGAAATTTCTCCTCAGCTCTTTCCTAAAAAAACGTCCTTTAATTCTGAGGCTATGACCACTAGTCCTAGACTCTTCCATGAGTGGAAACATCCTCTCCACATCCACTCTATCCAAGCCTTTCACTATTCTGTATGTTTCAATGAGGTCCCCCTTCATTCTTCTAAACTGCAGCGAGTACAGGCCCACTGCTGACAAACACTCATCATAGGTTAACCTGCTCATTCCTGGGATCATTCTTGTAAACCTCCTCTGGACCCTCTCCAGAGATGGCACATCCTTCCTCAGATATAATGCCCAAAATGCTTCCAATATTTTATTGTTCAAGACCTTACCAGCGCCTTATATGTTTATGTATACAAGTCCTCTTGAAATAAATGTTAGCATTGAGTTTCCTTTCTTTACTACTGATTCGACTTGCAGATTAACTTTTAGGGAATCTGGAGAAGTAACAGAGGTGGTTTACAAGATATATCCCAAGAATGGGTTTCTGGAAATCCTGCACCAGCACTCCCAAGTCCCTTTGCACCTCTGATTTCTGGACTTCCTCTTCATTTAGAAAATAGTCTATGCCTTTATTGCAACTACCAAAATGCATGACTCCACACTTTGCTGCACTATATTCCATCTGCCCCTTCTCTGCCCACTCTCCCAACCTGTCCAAGTCTTTCGGCAGAGTCCGTGCTTCCTCTACACTACCTGCCCCCCCACCTATGTTCGTATCATCCGCAAACTAGGCCAGAATGCCTTCAATCCCCTCATCCAAATCATTAATATACAACGTGAAGAGCAGCGGCTCCAACAGTCTTCAGAGACGGTAAGACTGGTGGGAGAGCTGGGAAGGGTGAGGGGATGGATAGAGAAGGAAAGCAAGGGCTATTTGAAGTTAGAGAAGTCATTGTTCATACTGCTGGGGTGTAAGCTACCCAATCGAAATAGGAGGTGCTGTTCCTCCAATTTGCACTGGGCCTCAGTCTGACAAAGGAGGAGGCCCAGGACAAAAAGGTCAGATTGGGAATGGGAGGGGGAGTTAAAGTGCTGAGCAACCGGGAGATCAGGTAGGTTAAGGCCTACTGTCCACTAGTCACTGGCAGCTAACCAGAAAAATCCCCCTTTATTGCCACGCTTTGTCTTCTACCATCCAGCCAACTTGCTGTCTATGCTGTTTAAGAAGGAACTGCAGATGCTGGAAAATCGAAGGTACACAAAAATGCTGGAGAAATTCAGCGGGTGCAGCAACATCTATGGAGCGAAGGAAATGGGAAATCAGACTGAAGAAGGGTTTCGGCCCGAAACATTACCTATTTCCTTTGCTCCGTAGATGCTGCTGCACCCGCTGAGTTTCTCCAGAATTTTTGTGTACCTGCTATCCATGCTAGTATCTGCCCGTTAATACCAAGGGCTCCCATCTTTCTTAACAGATAAGTGTGGCACCTTATAAAAGGCTTTCTGAAAATCTAAGTAAACAACATCTACTGACTCTCCTTTGTCTGTCCTTCTATTTACTTCTTCAAAGAATTCCAGCAAATTCCAAGCAAGACCTCCTCTTCACAGCCTTGCTATCTTCAGCCTATTTTATTGTGAACTTTTAAGTACTTATGCTATATAAAGGACTCTAAAACCTTACACCACCGAAGTCAGACTAACCGGCCTATAGTTCCCACTATTCTGCTTTGTTTCCTTTTAGTGCAGCAAGGTAATATTGGCAATTTTCCAATCATCTGAGACCACTCCTGACTCTAGTGATTCTTGTAATATCACTATCAATGCCTCCACAATATCTAAAGCCACCTCTTTTAGAACCCTAGGGTGCAGTCCATCTGGTTCATGCGACTCATCCACCTTCAGCTCTTTCAGCTTCCCAAGTACCTTCTCCCTAGCAATAGCCATTCCACTAATTTCCAACCCGACTCTCTTGAATTTCAGGCATGTTGCTGGTGTTGTCCACTGTGAAGACTCGTGCAAAACGTATTGAACTGCCATTTCTTTATTCCCCATGCATCATTCTCCAGCGATCCAATGCCCACTCTTGCTTCTTTCTTGCTCTTCATGTAACTAAAGAAATTCTTGCTATCCTCTTTTATATTATTGGCTAGCTTACCTTCATATTTCATCTTTTCTCCCTGTATTGCCTTTTTAGTTACCTTCTGTTGTTCTTTAAAAGCTTCCAAATCCTCTGGCTTCCCACTAATCTTTGCTATGTTACATGCCTTCGCTATACTGTCCTTAACTTCCCTTGTCTGCCATGGTTGCCTCGTTCTCCCCTAAAATCTTTTTTCCTCTTTGGAATGAAAAGATCCTGCATCTTCCAGATTATTCCCAGATATTCCTGCCATTGTTGTTCCACCGTCATCCCTGCTAGGGTCCCTTTCCAGTCAACTTTGGCCAGCTCCTCCCAAATGCCTCTATAGTCCCCTTTCCTGAGCTGCAATATCAACACATCTGATTTCACCTTCCTCTCAAATTGCAGAATAAAACGTATCATATTGTGGTCGCTACCTTCTAATGGTTTCATTCCCTCAAGTTCCCTTATCAAATCCGGTTCATTACATAACACTAAATCCAGAATTGCCTTTTCCCTGATCGGCTCTACTGCAAGCTGCTCTAAGAATCCATCTTGGAGGCACTCTACAAATTCCATTTCTTGGGGTCCAGTACAAACCTGATTTAAACAATCTACCTGCATATTGAAATTTCCCATGACCATTGTAGCATTGTCTTTTTTGTCTTGCCACTTTTATCTCCTGATGCACAATATATTCAAGCTACTGTTTGGGGACAGTAAATAACTCCCATTAGGATATTTTTACCCTTAGAATGTCTCAGCTCTATCCACAATGGCTCAACATCTTCTGATCCTATGTCACACCTCGCTAAGGACTGCATTTCATTTCTAACCAACAGAGCTACCCCAGCTCCTCTGCCCACCTTCTATCTTTCCGATATGACGTATATGACATTGCACAATTCAAAAACACTTCTTCCACACCAGTCTTTGAGCCACGTGTTCAACTCTCTAATCCTCTCAACCCTATGGCAATTTGCATGCGACTCAGGTAGCAATCCAGAGATTACCTTATTGGTTCTGCTTTTCAATTTGGTACCTAGCTGTTCAAATTCCTTTCGCAGAACCTCTCCTTGTTCTACATACGGGGAGAACGTACAAGCTCCATACAGACAGCACCCGTAATGAGGATTGAACCCGGGACTGGTGCTGCATGGCAGCAACTCTACCGCTGTGCCACCGTGCCGCCCATTTCTCCTAGATCAGCTCTTGAGCCACATATTCATATGTCCTATCAACTGTGCCATCACAATTGTATAATTGATGATGGAAAGGCTTTGAAGAGTCAGAAACTGAGTCAGTCCATGCAGAATTCCTTTGTACTTACGTGGCTGGGCCCAATTAAGATTCTGGTTGATGATGACCCGAAGAGATTTGGTGATAGTATGATGTTGTTTGTCACTGGGAGTCAACAAGACTTTCTTGTTGGGAATGTTCATTGGCCAACACTTGTTTGGCACAAAGGTTATTTGTCAATTATCGTGCCGAGCCCAAGTATACAAGTATAGGTTGTTTAGTTATCTGTGCATGAAAATAAGACTGCAGATGCCAAAACTCTGAAATAAAAACATGTAACAGAAATAGTCAACAGATCAGGCAACATCTAAGGAATGAAAAATAGTTAATGTTTTCTTTGTCAGAATTGGGGACAAAAGAAAATGTACATTTTATGTTGTGTGTTTATACTGGTGGGGATATGTACGGCACTGGGGGTATCTGCAGTAGAGAAAGGCATTTTTTTGAAACAAGGCCATAATGAGGCCTGCTCCTAAGCATCAGCAATCAGACTATTGTCAAGGTGATACTAGTTTACAGCATTGACAAAAATCCACCCACTTTTATGTGAAAGGACCGATTAGTCAGTTGGGATTTGTTTTGTCTTCTGTGTACAGGACATACCTGGAACGTTTGCACATCATCAGGGAGAAGTCAGCGCTGCAACTGTACTGGAACACCATGGCTAAAGGCATGGATGGTCCAGCAGCATATTTTTAATCATTATGGCCAGCACATAGTGGACCCACAGCACTTTGTTGTATCTGTTCTCAGCCGTTTATTTATATCTCGTGGAGCTAATGTGAAGGTCATAATCTCTAAAGCAGACTTTGATTCATTCACTTCGAACTTCTGATTGAAGCTGTGATGCAGTGTACTGCACTACATCATCAATAGAGATAAGAACATCCATGGATGCCATCTCCCGCTAAAAGTGTTCAACCATCCAGCACCACTCATAACTTGGGATGGTAGGACTGATGATTTTTGTTGGGATTGGTTATTGAACCTTTTAATTCAAGCTGAAGCATGCTTTGCAGATGTCTCCTGTACCAAGCTTCGCTTCAACTTTGTACACACCTGGTACTCCAGGGACTCTTACAGAATCATCGCAGATTTATGCGACAAAGCCATTTGGCCCATTATGTCATTCCAGTTGAAGAGTCAGCCAGCCTGGTCCCACGTTCCAGCACGGTCTATAGCTATCCATGTACACGTCTCAAATATTTACTTTCATATAATAAGGGTTTCTTTTCACCATTCCAGGTAACGAGTTCCTGACCTGTTGCTTCCTGGTCTCCTTTAAATTCTTTGATCAATTACTTAAAAACATGTGCCCTGTGATTTATTTTCTCTTTACTAAGGAAATATTTTTAAAAAGCTGTCCTGTCTTTAGGGATCTATGGGCATTCAACACAGGGACCATTTGTTCTTCCACATATGTGTTCTTCTTTTTCTCTTGCTTTGTCACATCTGCCCAAAGGCATATTGCATTTCTTCAGATTGAACTCCATTGGCCATTTTTCTGCTCCCTGTCAACCACATGCTTACATCGTCATTTCTTGTAAGCCTTGTTTCACACTATCCTACAAACTGAGTTCTGAATCCAGTGGAATCCCACAGGCAACAGTCTTCCAATTGTTGAAACACTAAACAGCCATTAACCTTTGCTTCCCGTGACTGAGCCAAATTTGCCAATCACCCACATATTACTTGTAATCTATGATCATTCTGCCATGTGAAATATATGTCACAAACTATGCTCAACAACATCAAATACACTGTCCTTATGGTTCCTCTTCGATATCACCCCCCCTCCCCCCCACAATCCTCAGTCAGGCACAACCTATTCTGAACAAATCCACCCTATCTATCTCAATTAATCTGTATCTTTCTAAGTAAAGATTGACATTATCCCTCAGAATCAATTCCAATAATTTTCCACTACCATGGTTAACGGCCCTGTAATTGTTCAGTTCATCCTTTTCAGTACAACACTAGCGCCCCTTCAATCCTATGGCACCACTCATGCTGTCAGGGAAGACAGTAAATTGATGATCAGAGTCTTTGATATTTATCCACTTGTTTCTTTGAACTGCCTGGGATATATTTCATCTTGTCCTGGCAATTTATCCACTTTCAAAGATCAAAAATCTCTTAATACTTCCTCTTTCAATAAATTCATCCTATCCACTCTTTCACATTCTTCCTCCCCAACTGCAACATTGGTCTTGTCTTCCTTTCCTGTGAAGAGAGGTGCAAATTGTTCAAGTACCCTACCGATATCCTCTACCGTCACCCCAATGTCATAATCTTTTTTTTTAAAGTAATCCCCTTGTTCATTACATAATTAAAAACAGTATTTTTAATAGCCTCTTTGCTTCCCCATTTGTTTTCACCTATGTTTTCTGTACTAAGTTTACAGCAGCATTCAGTTCAGTCTGCCATTGGTTTATTTTTTGCCTCATCTTACCCTCCCACACAACTCGTTATCGAGGGGTATTTAGCAGTCGCTAGATAGACTTTTCCTTTATGAAAACATGTTTACCCCCAATCCTTGAATTCAAATCTCAAATGCCTCCCATCGTATTAGATAGCGATTTACCTTCAAGTCCCTTTTCACTCCAAAGTCACTTCTCAAAAAGATTGTTCCCCAATTTAAAACCAATATTTTTCCTGTCCTTTTCAATACTATGCTAATACTGTGACCTCCATAATGTTTTGGACAAAGATCCATCATTTATTTATTTGCCTCTGTACTCCACAATTTGAGATTTGTAATAGAGAAAAAAAAAATCACATGTGGTTAAAGTGCACATTGTCAGATTTTATTAAAGGCAATTTTTATACATGAAAGTAGAAGCTACAGCTGTGTTTATGCAGTCCCGCCCATTTCAGGGCACCATAATTTTGGGACATTTTGTTTCACAGGTGTTTGCAATTGTTCAGGTGTGTTTAATTGCCTCCTTAATGCAGGTATAAGAGAGCTCTCAGCCTCGTCTTTCCTCCAGTCCTTCCATCACCTTTGTAAACTTTTATTGCTGTTTATCAACACGAGAACCAAAGTTGTGCCAATGAAAGTCAAAGAAGCCATTATGAGACTGAGAAACAAGAATAAAACTGTTAGAGACATCAGCCAAACCTCACGCTTTTCAAAATCAACTGTTTGGAACATCATTAAGAAGAAAAAGAGCACTTGTGCGCTTACTAACCGCAAAGGGACTGGCAGGCCAAGGAAGAACTCCACAGCTGATGACAGAAGAATTCTCTCTAATAAAGAAAAATCCCCAAACAACTGTCCAACAGATCAGAAACACTCTTCAGGAGTTAGGTGTGGATTTGTCAATGACTTAATGAACAGAAATAGAGGTTACACTACACGATAACACGCTGGTAAGCCGCAAAAATAGGATGGTCAGGTTACAGTTTGCCACGAAATACTTAAAAGAGCAACCACAGTTCTGGAAAAAGGTCTTATGAACAGATGAGACGAAGATTAACATATCAGAGTGATGGCAAGAGCAAAGTGTGGTGTAGAGAAGGAACTGCCCAAGATCCAAAGCATACCAACTCATCTGTGAAACACGGTGGTGGGGCTGTTATGACCTGGGCATGTATGGCTGCTGAAAGTACTGGCTCACTTATCGTCATTGATGATGCACCAAAACAAGCATAAGCTAAAGATACCTGCAATACAGGCCTGGCAGAGCATCACCAGAGGAGACACCCAGCAACTGGTGATGTCCATGAATCGCAGACTTCAAACAGTCACTGCATTCAAAGGATATGCAACAAAATAAACACGACTACTTTCATTTCCATGACATTGCTGTGTCCCAAACATTATGGTGCCCTGAAATGGACTATGTATAAATACTGCTGTAATTTCTACATGGTGAAAGTAAAATGTAATAAAATGGTCTTTATTAAAATCTGACAATGTGCACTTCAATCACTTGTGCTTTTTCTGTTACAAATCTCAAATTGTGGAGTACAGAGGCAAATAAATGATGGGTCTTTGTCCCAAACATTATGGAGGGCACTGTACCAAACAAATTATAACCCCCTACCACCAAAACATTCTCCCCCATAAATTCATCCATCCAGATTCATTCCAATTCAAAACCCAATTCAGATTTGCCCGTTTTTAGCATGTTTGCCTAAAACATTATAATTGAAATCAATGTGTGAATGTTGCGCAAGATCAGAGTGATATCAATCCGTGTTATAGGCCTGGTTTAAGCAGTTGTCAGAATTCTCCATACTAATATGGATACGAGATAGGTATTGTCCCACATGTGTGCCCTCAACCAAGCCTGGGCTCCACTTATCATGTTACTCTTGCCAGTGGATCACAACTTTACTCTGTGAACTATGAGTGTTGAGTGCAATAGCCAACTCACTTTGGATGAAACCATTGCAAATTTGGGGGTGGTGTTTGTGGTGCCACAGATACAATAGTGACATTTAAGAGACTTGGATATGCACATGGCTATGCAGGGAATAGAGAGATATTATGTGCAGGCAAATAATACTTGGTCTTGATATCATGTTGGGTACAGACATTGTGGGCCAAAGGGCCTGTTCCTGTGCTGTAGATGCCTGGAGTCAGGACCTTTACAACCGGCACCAAAAGTAAAGCTATAGAGATCAGATACTTTGGCATCAGCATTTATGTCCTGATCAGAGCCAGAACAGGCAGGAATCAGCCAGTTCAAAGAATGAGTGGATGGATCCACTGTTTTGAGGAAAACCTTCAGAGGAATTAGGTCTTCACATAAACAGCTGAGCTGGTGTTTCAGTGAATCTCCCTATGGAATTAGTGAACACCCTGTGACCCACCAACTCATTTTACATGGAAGCCAGTGCATTACTCATCAATATATCTTGGAAACTATGAATGATAAGTTTCCAAGATGTATTGATGAGTAATGCACAGGCTTACATGTAAGGAAGTAAAAAAATATCCTGGTAACCCAAGGATGGGAAGATTCACATCCATCTGGTAAGATGTGACAGCAGGGAAGGTTAACTCCAATGTTCTTCTGGCAAAAAAAAATGGTGCAAGATCTTGTTTAGCAAGTAACAACCACAGAGCTTTACAATAACACCCCAGACCAGAACCAATCCGAGTGTGGATTGGTGTCAAGAAAGGCTACTTTATCACCCATCACTTTGCTCAATTGTTCTTGCTACAAGGGTGCACCCTAACTCCAACAAGTTTCCTGCTTGAGCAGAGCCATTGTTTGATCTTGATCACAGCCAGTCCAGAGTCATGATTATACCAAGCTCAGTGTTTGAGCTGTAGTGTGCGGGTAACATTTTCTTATATGTACATTCTGGGGCTGAGTTTCAAGTCACTTTTGATTAATTTACTGAA